>JACJUY010001550.1:30372-71972 GCA_014220935.1 Platorchestia sp. MABIK | reverse complement strand
ATTTGCAAAAGAATCATGAATTTACGTGAAGAAACAAATTTAAAATACAATATCATTCATGTTCCTAAATGAATTTATATGACTTAAAATTAAGACGCTTTCAGGATTCTCGTAAAATTTTCGACAAAAAATCACCGAAATGCTCCAAGGATAGACATGCTGCAAAAGCTTGCGCTGTAAAATCTTGAGTTTAAAATCGATCTTGGATCTGTATGAGCGCATAGGCGATTCCCGTAATGGAAAGAAAAGCCAACGTTTTGCCCTTATTCAATAATTGCCAAGCTGTATCACACGGAACACTTTATCACTCTTAATCGCTAGAAGCAAATTTAATCATTTCTTTACATGAGTTACAACTTCCAGGTATTGCATAGACGATTGACACAAACTTTTCCAAATTTAATGCGGTAAGAAGATCCAGAATCTCACTCTAACAAAGACAACGAATCAAATAAATTCCAGAAGCCTTCAAGCATGCATGTGGATCAATGTGAATCAAAACAGTAGAAGTAAGCAAATTACCGAATTAACCACATTTCAGCATGCACACGCTGGCGTAAGCAGAATTGATTCCGTAAACTCCTGGAAAGCGCAGTCAAGAAAAACAAGAATGGTATTGTGAATAGCACCTAAAAAGAAATAAAAAGTCAACTCTACAGAACTATGAGAGAGAAGCTAGCCAGAGTTTAACTATTTTGAAAGGAAAAGAACTCTGGATGTCGAAAGGAATTTCATATTTTTCGATTAGTTGTGAGAGAACGAAAAACTATGTGCAGAAATTACTCTCTCAGGTTTTTGAAAAATGTGTTTATGCAAACATTCTACAAAATAAATTCAAAGGAAAAAATTCCCGAAGGATTTCAACAATCCCACACACCGAGGGTTTCAGTTTTGCAAAATAATACGGATTTTAACTGAGGCTTAAAACTTGAGTACAACTTTATGTAAGCACTGCAACTACTCTCGAACACTAGTATCGAGACTGCTCACAAAGAGATAAAGTTTTCTAGTATTCTTAATTTGCTCCACAGGTGATTCAACATTATTTTTCTACTTATGTGCATGCATGAAGCCTGGATATCCATGGAAAATAATAATGATTCCTAATATAGATCGGCATTGCAGCCGTTTTTTAAAGTGATGCTACACTTAAAAATCAATTTTCTAAATATTTCGGAATACCCCTCGAGATTAAGTGATCGATAGTATCATAGTCAGTGCACATACTCAGGAAATAAACATTACCTGGGAATCTAAAAATAGCATACTCAGAAGGAACGCATTCAATGCAGCAATACTGAAAATGTTATCTGATAGAGAAACTGATGGTGAAGCGCGATAAAATGAGCATAGGGCGAGGCAGGGATCTTAACTTATATATGAAATTATTTGAAAACAAACATTAACAAAAACTTTGCACCATAAATTCTCTCCTAAAGGAGTCCTCTAAGCGTTATTTATAATTTAGAGGAGTTGAATTCAGAACTTCAATTCTCAGAAAACGGGCCAATTCTCATGTACAGGGTCACCATGCAAAAGCCTACGTTGATGAGAGACGTTCTTAACTAGTAATTTTAGTTCACTCTAGGAACAGCGTATGGTCAGTGCGCATAGTCAGTAAATATAACTCGGGCAGAGTAAAATGAACCTAGCAAAATAGAAAGAATTTCCTCTTGAATGCCTCTTCAAAGCTGAAATACACACCAATGTTCAAATTGGTAGCAGAGTTACCGAAAAAGAAACTCTCCCATGTATAATCAAGGAAATAACTCATTTTGTTACAGTACATCAGGAGGTAATAACTACAATTTACCAAGCAAGAAATGAAAAATGAGCACACTGTAACATAATGCAAGCAAATAGGTGAGAGAACGAAAAAGTTTATTAAAATTTTTTTTTGCCAATTTCAATGCAAGTAATTCTGCACACAGTACGATATAGTGAATGTAATATAACATCATCTGCATTCGTTTATTATGTCGCTCGTTCCAAAATTCTCGAGTAGTAATAATTCTCAGTTGATGTTTGCGTGTTTGCTCTGTGTCTTCTATAGCTCAGTAGGTACGAACGTTTACTCTTCACGCCTCAGGTGTGCGCGCTGCGCAGCGGCATCCAGAGTGTTTGATCAGGTCCACACCTGCAGTTGGCTGTGTAAAGCAGCGATGAATAGCTTCTTGAGAAATCTGGAAGTTTTGATTGCCTCATTTTTACCTACACTGCAAGGTCACCACAAATGTAACATCGACGTGAACTTTAAACAAGCTAGTCTTAAAAATTAAAGCTTTCTCAATTAAAATGACATCAGTTGATGTTAAACTGATTTCCTCTCACGTTATTGATAAAGACTTTATTACTAATACTAGCCTGACATTTTCGGTTATTCCTAGATTTTATTGATTTTTTTGTCTGTTACATGAGATAGTCACACGATGCAGAGCTATGTACAGTATGCATATAATGCTTGACGTGATCTGTCAACAATTACGATCGTTCTATTGCCGCTTTATTATGTCGACAAAAATAAAATATTTTCCGCAGACAATTGCAAGAAAAATATATTTTAGGATGCGCGGAATTTGAAGTTAAGTATGTTGGATGAAAGTAGGGGTAGCAGTATTGTAGCACAAGCGTTTGTGATTCCCAAAAAGTCTACTCGATTTAAAATCAACGTACATTAACAATAGAAACTATTTTTCTAAGTTAACGCAGCAATAAATATTAAAACGTTGACTACTTGTTCAGGCGACTTCTCATACAGAGCTTAAAATTATCTTACAAGAACAATGCAATCGCTCAAGACAATTTTTAAAGCCAGATGACATTGCTAGAAGCGGAAAATAATTGCTCAATATGATACGGTAGCAGCTACTACCCACATACAGCAGTCACTTTCTGGTAAAGATTCCTCACAAAAGTCAATAAACATTTCGCATCCTCACTTTTTAACGCGTTTACAGCTAACACCTGCAACACGCACGAGCCGACAGACACATTGGAGTAAGTGGCAGCGATTGAGGCACTCAGTGGAGATCAACTGCATCACCTGGGCATGGAGTGAGTCGGGACGCAATCTATTGAGGCAGACAAGAACTAGCCCAGCAGCATGCGCTTGCACTGGAGAAAGCTGTGATGTATCGGACGCGCGACTGGCTCTGTTTGCCCGAACTGTTACTCTACGATTGATGTATTCTGCTATGCCGTCCTAAGTGGCCTCCGCCCGTTGAAATTCAAGGGGGCCTATGATTACTGAAATTACGCTCTGCGTGTAAAATGAAGGTTAGTGCGAGTAACTTCTGCGCCATAACTGGGGAAAGCTGTTGCTGTGACTAAAAGTAAACCTTTCTTATTTGTGGCATTTAATTTTAATTTCTAGCTTTAGAAACTGTTTTCAAATCAAATGCTTGTCATAGATAATAAAAAACATTCATACATACATACACACATGGTGACATAGGAATTAAAATTCTATTATTTGTATTAGCGAAACAATAAAGTCAGTAGTCTAAGCAAGTAACTGCCTGTGTACGCGTATACCGTACCAATTGTTAATTCAAAACTACTTACAAATACGATAATTATAATCAATAGTTAAAAGCTATTGTAGAACTCGTCCCTCCAGCTATCCTCCGATCCTGTTTATCAATGCCAAAAAACAACATTGCTGCTGCCACTTTACTTGGATCCTGTTCATCAATTACAGAATTGACGAGACTTTCAAAAGAACTCTCCCTATAGATTGTGCGCTCCAATAATTTGGTTATGCGCTCTGCTCGTGTCTCATACACCTACTATACCTGTGGGTGCATCGGTTTAAGTAAACAGTTCCTAGGGCACGAAATACATGTACAATTAACAATTGGTGAGATTTAAAGAAATTGTCTAAGTAAAAAATGTCAGTACATGGATAAAAATACCATCATTTCATGGAAGTACCGCAGCAATTCATGTGCGGGTCATGGCAGTTGAAAATCCGTTAAAAATTTGCAATGATGGACCCGGTGCTTCGGATTTAATACAAGGTGCCTGTAGGAACAATTGCCGCACATATCTGAGCGTAATAACTTTGAAAAGCGAAACTGCTTCGTAAATATCAAATTGCCGTGACTTAAAAAGGCCCAATTAATGTTACACTCCGCATTCTTTTCGTACATTCGCCTTCGTGAACGTGTGATAACTTAAGTATTAGATTTGCATCTATCAATGGGACTGAACAATTTTTCAGTATATATTCAGCCTGATGATGATGTTTGTACATCGAAACGTTGCGATGATATAACCATAGCGCCAACGCTTGTAACATTATTTTTGACTATGCTGCCTTTTCTTACTAAGGATTTCGTCAGATGAAAGAAAATGTATGTCATCATGGCGTGATTTTCTAATACAGCAGCGATGATCTGGTCAAAGTCCGTACGTTGAGGCCTCACATGTAAAAATAATCTCCGAGTCATATCAGATTAGCGTACACGAATGCCCCATCTTTGCTGTTCACTCCTACAAAGAAGGATGCTTACAAGCAGGGTGGTTGCCAAAAATGTTTCTTTTTAAAATTGCTATAACCTTTTTCACAGACAGGATAGGAAAATGAAACTAGTATTATTAGAAAGAATAAGATTTGATTTTTCACAATTATTTTACTTTGCTGGACCTACGATCCGAAATCATCTTGGATTACTGTCAGTCTTTCAGCACTATCCTCTGATCGTTCAGAAACTTTTCTTCCAGATCTTCCTTTATTAATGTTTCTCACAATAAACTGGGATTGCGACTTTTGGAAGATCCTCTGAATCATTGTTTTGTTAAATTTGAATCGGTATTCCAAGAAAAATTTCTTCCGAGTACCGACAACGGATCCAAGTTTCGTCATTTCATCGATGATGAACTTGCGTTGTTGAAGAGTCAGCTGTGCCATGTTTGCTGATCACAATAATCTTCTCTCCTGCACCCTTGATGTTGATGCTTATTAGGGGGGTATACCAGATACGTGAGAAAACATTGAATTCTACCCTTTCGTATATTCTATGTTATAGTCCCCTATTTCATATATTTAAAATGTTATTGGAATTTAAAAGGTACACATGTTTAGCAACAACCCTGTACATCGTTTTTCGAAAGCCATAATCCTTTCTTGGCTTAAATAATTAAGTTTTAGAAAAATGATTTCATTCCACATAAAAAAATGATTGCTGTCTCACACAAGTGCACAACATATCTCTGAGGAATACATTGCCTTGCAAAATTGATCCAGTTCACCGTAAAGTCTTTTAAAGTTTTGGGCCGCCAAAGCATCTTAATTGGACTGCCACCTAAAAGACCGCGGTGACCTGCTCTGATGGGAATGTTGCCGTGCTCCGCTGTTCTTAGCGCCTAAATCTGAACAGGTGCTGGTGGCAATTGTTAACCGAGAAAAAATTAAGTGAACATGCAACAAAGTATATATTATTATCAAGAGATGAGTTTTCACTTATCTAATGCCGTTGTCACACAGTTCATTTTCTAAAAAGTAAGAAACATTCAACTGGCTTTGTGGATTTGTGTGCCAGGACTGACAAATTGCTTCTAAAAGAACGTGATCGGGGTCTGTCGTAGCTTCATTAAGTTCTTGTCACCATATCAATGTGACATGGTGGGGCCTTGTGAGTCAATGTATGCACACGGTACATGGGCGGAGCATAACTTGCTTTCCCGTGCTTAAAAACAAAGCAGACTTAAATTGAAGTTGTAAACTATGAGGAGAAAGTTAGTTTTCTCCCATGCTGTGAAATTCCAGTTCCACACTTCCTCTCGAGAGCAGGTCAGGAATTCCAACGACTCCCCAGGGAGTGCGATATCCCAAAGGTACATAAAACGACAATCCCACACAGCACGTTCTTACATAGGGGATACGTCTGAGCTGGCATCAAAGCTACAAATTTGGGCCGAAGAAACAGTAGAAAAATCAAAGGATAATAATTATCCCATTTAAAGAAAGCAATTCGAGACAGATCTTTGACACACAGTGCCGTATTTCTCATTCTAACGAGCAGAATGGGTAAAAAATATTCACTGAGGTTAAGTTTCTCGATGCCGGAGAGAAATCGGGCTCCGCTCTCCCTTTCTTCACCTGTGCAGCGAGCGGCGGTCGCACGCGAGCAGCTGCGGTGTGGCGTCCCGTCCTTGGAAGCCCGCGCTCAACTTCGATGAAGTACTTATTGTGATGATCTGACGCATTAATGCAGGCCGCCGTACGCAGGATACACAGAGTGAAGTGATGACATAACGCAGCAGGCCGCTGTACGCAGGATCCGCAGAGTGAAGTGATGACATAACGCAGCAGGCCGCTGTACGCAGGATACACAGAGTGAAGTGATGACATAACGCAGCAGGCCGCTGTACGCAGGATCCGCAGAGTGAAGTGATGACATAGCGCAGGAGGCCGCTGTACGCAGGATACGCAGAGTAAAGTGGTGATATAACGCAGCATGCAGGCCGCTGTACGCAGGATACACAGAGTGAAGTGGTGATATAACGCATCAGGCCGCTGTACGCAGGATACGCAGAGTAAAGTGGTGATATAACACAGCCTGCAGGCCGCTGTACGCAGGATACACAGAGTGAAGTGGTGATCTAATCGTTCTAATGTATTATGAAAGACTGTTATAGGATGGAAAGAATGAGGCTATTTTGATGATTCAACGAAGTAGAAAAGAATGCCGTCATTACTAATGGATGGAGCGAAGCTAGGAGAATGGTGTATCGTATTATAGAATACTGAAATAAATAATGTTAATCATTAGAGTCAAAACAAAAAACGAGTGATTTTGCATAAAACTGTGCTTAAATTATATAACACATGTTACACAAACTTAGCAGCATTTTGAAGCGGTAGCGAAACAGGAAATTTTTAATGAATTACTCCTGTAATACGTATTGTTTCTTTCCCATATTATTTAGAAACTCGTAAATAGTTTCCACTCGCTGTTTACGTCTTAAATGAAAGCTGAAATGATCAGACAATCTTTCAAACAGCATCCTCATCACGTCTAATCTAAACAAGAGCTGTACTCCTCAGATCTTGTAGGCACCTCATAAACAAGCCCAGAGCCCCCGATTGCATGTTTTCCGAATTTCCCGCAACTTTTTGCAGGTCCACTAACCTCATAGACCTAGTCTTGAACCTAGGGACGTCCTGGGGTTCACTGACCTACTGTACAGCTCGTGACCCACTGAGTTCATGGGTCCCTTGTGGCTCGTACGGACCTCGCAATGCAGCGAGCGGGTGCACGCAACGGCCCAGCTACAGTGGACACAAAGCAGCGTGCGTAATGCACACTACCATGCATAGTACTTGCACAGGTTATAAAGTGTAATCTAACTTATGCAAAACACGCGCACTGCATAGTAAACGTGGCGCGTTTTTGTGCACTTTGCTAACTGTCTTGTATTCTACCAACTATTATACTCACTGTACACGTGATTATTCACAGAAAAAAGAAGAGATAAAATATACATTGCCAGTCTAACGATGCATAAAATGCAGCTCACAGTATACCTTATTATGCACTTTATGAATTATAACATACGTTGTACATTCTCATGCAATACGTTTTCCGTCACAGCGCGCACTAGTTAACTTAAGTCCTATTTTAAATTCAATTCAATCAGTTACACGGTATGCAATGAAATATCAACTACGCACAGTGACGTACATACACTGCATATTTCTACCGCATAAATGGTGTGTACTCTGCGTATTCATACATAACATCACGCACGCAACTCTCTCAACAGCGAGAGATCTTTATATTGCGATTAAAGAGAGTACGCTTTGAAGACTTCATGAACAATTATACGTCAAAATTACGAAACAAATCTTCAACGATACAACGACATTAAAGTCACAGTTGTGGGAACAGGGATTGATCATCTGACCACAGCTGACTTAGCAAGCTGCCGCTACAGTTGGTTCATGCCATCTAGGGTAAATGAATTATCGCAAAATGCCCTTTAATTCAATCACATGAACAGTTCCTTCATTTAAAGTTGATGCTTCTACACGTGAAAAATTGTAGACATGCTATGCTTGACATATGTACTTTAATCGTGAAAAAATGTAATGCACGTTAAAGGATATGATTCGAAGACGTAATGGGTCGTTACATATAATGGGGAGGACGTTGTACGACGTAATGTCTAACGCAAAGGACGTAACAGAATAGAGAATACAATTTAGCATCATATAATGATGTCGACGTAATGGAAAATAACGAAATAGGGAAAGACGGAATGAGGCATAAAAAAGAGAGGAGGTAATGAGACACAATGTAATGGGAAGGACGTAATTGGGTAAAAGATAACGGTAAGCCATGAAACGAAAGAAAGTATAATGGGGAGAACGTTATTAAATGAATCAAAATACAGTGGGTGTAATAGACTTTATCGCACGGTTACCGAATATGGGAAGGAGGGAGTACGATGTAATGTATGGGAAAGACGTAATTGGTCGTGATAAAATGAGAAGGGCGTGATAGGATGTAGTATGAGGAAAAGAAGATACTGTAACAAAACATGTGAAAAATATAAAGGAATGGGTCGGAATTTGAAAATGAAATTAGGCTGAAAATTTGTAGAAAGAAAAATTTCAAGCACATATCCTAATTAGGTTGAGTTTTTACAAGAAACTGCGACTTCCCAAAACTAGTTAGACAAATTTGTAATCGATATCAATCTCATTTGCTTGTTTGGGCAATATAATTATTGTATACACATACGTGATGTTAGTAATTCAAGGAAATAGTTACCCAGGAAATACAAGTTATAGATAGAAAAAAATTCTCACCTCAACATCCTCGCATTAACAAAAATTAAAATACACAAATTCTAGCTCATAAATTTATACAACGCACCTAAATACTTTTTCGAGTTCATATAAGCATTGCATCATATTTAATCATATAGAACGCTTGATGAATCGGAGCGAACGTAGGCGCGACGCCAAGGTCTGCGAACAACAAACCATTCAATAAGTTTAACACAAATGTCGTAGTGGGTGTGCACTTCTTACAACATCGGGCTACGATTTATTGCCTGGCTCCGAGCGAATTCATTTAAGGACAATCGCTGTGGCCTGCCGAGCCTCTTATTCTCTCTCTCCGCATTCATAATGAAATGCTGGATGATAGAAGAGTGATACGGAGCTCTCGAAAGTTTAAATTTAATTTACATTGGCGGAAATTGTAAATGTTGAAGAACTGAACGCGTAGGTAACTTCTATAAGGAATATGCCATTTCCGTTTATATTTCATTCGTTTAATAACTTAAAACAATGAATTGAGCGATTTGAATGAGAGATTAGAAATTCTTGTAGGAATTTTAGTAACTGTTCAACTCACGGGGTCGACGAGCGCTGCCTGTCCGCATGGAGTGATAAATTGTAAAACGAACGCTGGGTGCTCGATCGGGGTGCATGTAAACATTCTTGTTCAGTATCGGGAATTTACTGGTTCGTTTGAGTTTTTGCATGCATCTATATTAGCAGTGTGTGTATTTGAATGACTTTTCTTGAAATCAAGTGAATGTTTGTACGCACATTTGCAAACGTTAAAACATCAGTGAGGCGTAACCTTAATAAAGTGAAACATGTTCAAAATTATGCAGAAGCGATGTAGCATTCAATGTTGGGTTTCAGCTGTTTTACGTAATAAACAATATCATTAAAAACATAGTGGAGATGAAATGGGAAGACTCCTTTAGCGAAAAATTGTGAGTTAAAATAAAGGAATTATGAACCATGCGCATAGCACAAGGAGTAAAAAAACTTGGTGATCTACATTCTATGATCAATAAAATTCCGCCCTGCAACAAATGCGGTCCTCTTCATCCCATGTCGTCGGGATGAATCCAAAACAATACGAAGCAAAGTAAACTATACTCAGACGAGTTTCAAAAGTTTCATGTGAAGCTGTCAGATAACTCAAGATAATGATCGTAGAGCAATTTTCCAGACAAAAACAGAAAGATTTATACCCTCTTCCAGCTCAAGATTTCCTGAGTTTAATGAGGGAATCCGAAATGATGAGAGATGGGTCTTCTTAATAAGCAAAAACCTCCGCAACTGCGTTGCATCAGTGACTTCCGTTTTACGTCGCCCGACTACTTTGTGTGTTGAACTTGACTCTTCGAAGTTCGATGGTGACGATGTCACTGGGGCTCAAAATTAGTCCAAGAACAAGGAAAATAGTTTAGGAAATTGAAATTAAAGAAATAAGATATTAAATAAGAAGTTAAGAAGAAACCATAAGAAATTAAATTAATGTTATCATTGGAACTCCAAATTATTTTCTGAGCGATTAACGTTATGTTGGCGGTTAAAGTAAATATCTTACTTGACACTAAAATTGGTGCATGAACAGTGAAGGAGATGTTCGTAATGGCTATAAAAATTCTTTAGCTCGTTGCAGACCAATCGCAATTTAATTTTCATGAAAATTTCGAAGGAAAATTTTCCAGAGAAAAAAGCATTCAGTCTTTTCGCAGTTATCATTTGTAATAAATTTGTCTTTGTGAGTAATGCAACAAATTAGCCATTATTTGAAATGTTTTCACTGTTTCGCCAACGCTTCTGCTCTTTAAAAAGTAAACCTAGTGATTTTTTGTTTGAATAGCAACAGGGGCACAAAATGTTAGAGTTAATGTGTTAGTATTAATGACAATTTATTAATTAGCGGTAATTTTCGTTAATAGCAATACAGTCCATAACAGCCACCGTAAAAAGAGCTGTTCAATAAAGTGAAATAACGAGAAATAGAGATGAAACGCAAACATGCGTACAAGAGTTCGGCTGGATGGCACACTGGCTCCTCCCATCATAGAAAAGGGTGAGGAAAATAAAACATTTAGCCTAACACCTGAGCCCACTACCGACTTATTTCAGAAGCACTGATTATTCAGCTTAAAGAAGCTATAGTGATATCAATACGAAGAGTTATTTCTTCTACAGCACACTGAATGAAGAACCCCACAATTCCATGAACGGCACAAGCACCCCAGACTACGCTGATAATTATAATCATTATTTTTCAGCGCAACATTCCTGTAGGACTAAATACGTTCGTAAAAGATTAAGAACAAAAATTTTGGGAAGAAATTCACGAATATGACTTCGTGATTTTTTTCACTAATTTACTCAAATAGAATGTACTTTGGCATTGTTTCAATGTTATAACATGCACTCGTTATGTTTACATTGAAGTGCAGTCTTTCCACCCCTGAAGTTACCATACACTACCTTGAAATTTCACGCACTGACAACAGATTATCTCGGCGCCGACAAACTATAGCGCGGCTGTTGAACAACCGCGACCCGCCTTTGAAGGCGTCGGTTACCTGAATACGAACGTGAGAAACGCGATGAAAAAATGTCATTTTGTGTGCTACTGCTACAGAGAATGCGTGGAACACGATGCAAAGGAGATAGAAAACACACAATCTCCAAAACTGCAGAAAAATAAATGTTTCATTGAGTCATACAGCGGGGGTGATCGATTTTGCTGTAAAAGATAGGCTGAATGCTTATTGTACTCTGAAATATTGTGCGTCTATTTTGTCCATCAATGACTGCTTTTAGTATTGCACATCTCTGTCTTGAATATTGAGTTGAAATTAGCTGAATAACATCTACGGGACGTAAAATCCTCTTAAGTAGCTTCCAATTCATGTCAAAACCAAACCACCCTATAAATTAATAAATCAACAGATTTGTTCACGCATCGATCATTCCCGTTGTCTTCACGACAAATTCCGTCGCTCTGAGGCTGCGTGAGCAGTCGTGGAGGCCATTAGTTTTTCCATGGTATGTTCATCAACCTTTAGTTCCACCATGAGCACAAAAAGAAAAAATTCATTCTTCTTCCGCAGCCATGACCTTCGGTGTGACTTCGCCCATCTGCTTCTTCCCCCAACGCACAGGCCGATCAGTTCATACGCAGCCTTTGTGCCAGGAATATATTGCTATTCCCCAAGTAGTGCTAGAAACTAATTGCCAGACTCTATGTAGGGCTAGCAACACTGGAATGCTATAAATAGAGCTAGGAACAGATTGCTCAACTCGACGTAGTGCTTGCAACGCTTTGTCATGTTCTATGTAGTGCTAGCATCGCATTGCTATGCTATGAGCAGAGCTCACAATTTGAAATTTTATATTTAGTGCTAAGTAAACTACTGTGATGCTTTGTGAGTCAACGAATTTGGAGTACATGTATTTTTTTCTAATTTTATTAGTTATGGGAATTTAATAGAACTCCTTAGCTATTTAATGGTACACAAATTTGAAAACGTGATAAATTGGGATATGTAAATTTGAAGAGTATCGTAAATTCAGTGTTACAATTTTAAAATATCGAGAACTCAGGAGTCCTTCATCATAGTAATCAGTTTTTTCATTCGCAGTATAAGTTAAAATAACTTCATTACCGCCTAAGCATGCGGAGTAACAAAGTTTTTACTTTCAATTTCTCGACTCGCCTGTTTCAGTATTAGCTGAAAGTTTTCCCATAAATCTAGAAAGAGCTAGATTACCCTATGAATCTAGTTTTCCACACAAGCAGCTTGAAAAATTTCGCACAAGACTGTTAGCTAGCCCTGTCGTAATGATAAATGCATGGCATAAAGCTTTCAGAGATCGTGCTCGTAATAGAGCAGAGGTGAGAAGGAAGGTGCCGACCACGAGAAGGAAGTTCTACGGTCACTCGGAAGCGCCTGTCGAGCTCATTATGGAGCACCTCATGCCACACTTCCTAGCGAGGTAATGGCGTAATCAGAGAATGCAACGTAAGGCATTCATTACGTACAGTCTGCGTCTGACCTATTGCAAGCACCCTCTTTTGACCTGCGTCTTCTGTTAGTATAACTGGGATATCTCTCCCTATTGTAAATTTAATCTCAGCTTAACGATCGCACACGTAAAATTTTTCGCATTGAGTGTCAACCAGTTCGACAATGCAAAATTGTGTTAGTGTTTTGCAATACGAATATTCGGTAAGAAATATTTGGTCTTTAACACAACCTTCAGAGCTGCGGCTCTATGTCTTGCTGTGTTAAGGATTGAATATTGTCGATATTTCAACAGAAACAAGGATTACGTGGCGAGAGTACAATAATCATATGAAATTTCATACACAATATCGCTTCTTGTTGTTCTGAACATTTCTGACAAACCTTCAATATATATTTACGTACAGGAAAAATATCAACGGTCCAGACACCAATGACATCTAGAAAATAGTTTAGGGGAATTTTAAAAATTATTCATTAAACGGGTGAAATCATCGACATCTCAAAACTTTCAGCATATCCTGTCCATCAAAAAAATAACCGTAAAAAAATGGATTGCTGTGCCCAAATCTCTTAATTGGGGTCACCGCGTGCATATTACGGCACAAAACAGAGTGCATCAACCTACAAAAAGTGTGTCCCTCGTGTCCAAAATGATGGCAAATATCTAGGCTTCGCAATGCAGCGATGCCCTTCGAGGGCTGCTCCGCAACGAACGATCTTCATGCATGAAGGTCAGGTGTGCACGATAAGACTGGTATGCAACTTATGTGTGCGCTCATTCATAAAAGGAGGATCCTAAGCATGCATAAAGTTAAGCAGAGCTCAGCCCGTCAGTATACGCTCTAAAACTTTCCCACACTATCAACCAGGAAAAATAAAATAAAAACTTCTTAGTCAATTTGATCATCGAGATGATGTTTTCTTACAGCAAGCAGAACTTCTCATCGAGAAAGAGAGAGCAGATTTTTTTAGCAAGGGAAAAACTCGCGCTGTCCTAACTAGGGGCGAAAGTTGGGCAGAATTTGTGACAGCTGCATGTAGGAATGTGGAATTGTAGGACGGGAAATTTGCTGTCATTCGACTGAGACATTTCTACGAAAATGAATTATAAGTACATTGTGCACATGTTTTTTCTGAGATGCATAATTTCGTTGAACAGGGCCTTGCATAAAAATGTTGAAGTAATAGTTTATTTTATTCAGCTAAGCTTGGCAAATCTTTTTAAAAGTGTAATTTTCCCCTCATGAAATGGCTAGGAAATTTGGAACTAATTTTGAGCCAATTTCAGAACGGAAATTGATGATTTTGCTTTGGTATGGGAGAAAAACTTAATCAAATTCGAAAGCGCATTGCAGTCTTCACCAACATGCGCGTGCAGAAAACACGATCTCAGAACGGGAAAACACAAAGAGAAAAACGAAATTAAGAAACCCCGAGTTTCAAAGAGAAAAATGCAAGCACCTTGAGTTGCAAAGTCTCCATTGTAAGAGGAGGCTGCTTGCCCGGATGCGTTCACCCCTCAAACAAGAGAAGGAAGAGGAAATCAAAATGACGTTTGCACGAAGGTTTTTAGATATGCAAGTATACATGAGAATTTTCAAACGGACGCTGGCTGGTTCACCCGTTTTCTAAGCCAGCTCTCTGGGTCGAAAAGTCACGGAATTTGCTCGGACGATAAAAGCGCGCCAACACAGGCGAATTTCTCGCTAAATAATGTCGTTAAAGGCCACGGAGCTGCTGTGAGGTCAGTGGGCGAGAAAATAGCTCACGGCATTCCACAAGCGGCACAGGAAGAGAAAATAAATGGATGGCTGCAGACCGAAAAGAGGGTCGGCTGTAGAGAGAATAAGTTAAGGGTGTGAATAAGTTAAAGGGTCTTAAGGTAGTAAATGGTCGGAGGGTCGATTAATTAAGCTCATTTGCCGACCCGAACAGCGCCATGTTCAGAGCCGGGAATCTTAAAGTAAAGTCAATGGTTCGTTACTCGCCATTTACTAAACAGAGTACTTTCATTTTTTCCAAAAAACTTTTTTCCCAAATCAGTTTTACTGTTTTCAAAACTAGCGTGTTTTTACTGTCGAAAGATGTACTCAATCTCCTTTCCCGCGTTGCCTTTGTCTTCGATAGATTTTAAGCAACACATACATTATATACAGTGTCCTTGACGATGTTAATATTCTCTGTACCAACTCAAGAGTAAGCTTAATGGAGCAAAGGTCTAAAAAAATATATGTACAAACAAATGCGTACACTGCGTTAAAATGAATCTACCAAGAAGAAGCAAATGGAAACTTCATTATTGAAGTGGTGTAAATTAAAATCAACAATAAAATTATTTCTCAACGCCGTGAAAAGAATACCACAACTCGAACACTATTCATACAACAGTGAATAGGTTCTAAAGTTCACAACAGTAGATTTAAGATCCGTGAACTTTTACACAAGTACTCTTTAACAAACTGAAACCCGCTAGGATTACCTAGAATTAGTGACAACATGCTTGCCTTACGTGTGAAAGGTCCTGGGTTCAAGTCTCAGCCCTGGAAACATGCCGGTCTGTTGACAGAAGGTAACGGTATTTTTTGAGAAAATAAATTAATTGTAAATTCTTCACTAAGCCCTGTAGTACACTTGGGTACCGGCTTACGGGATGAATCTGTAATTCAAAACGCGTACAAGGCATTTTAAAACAAAGCTTTGAATCTTATCTAACAAATTATCTGGAGTAGAGAACACTATCTCAGTTGGCATTTTTCGCGGCGTTGCTTTCGCATAAACTCTGCTTAACACTGTGCCCTGCCGCTCTCCTACACACACCTGTACACAGACACCGGCAGCATAGCGTCGTGCGACTGAAGCGAGTATAGAGGGGTGCGATTCATGCCTCTCCTAAATTGTTGATTTGGCTAACGAAGTCTTGCATGAAGTCCGTAGCAGCGCACTCTACCTTTTATTCTTTCTCGTTAGATAGGCCTATTCAATCCAGACCTTGAGAGGAGGCTCACGGTGGACGAGCAGCGGAATATCTCAATTTCAAAGAGGAACGAAAAGGTTTTATCCTTTGAATGAACGCCGTCTAAAGATTCCGAGCATTGAAAAAAATATATGTGCCTGCGCGGACCAATAGCCTGAAGTTGAGGGCAATGACTTCTTTATCTTATACTTTAGTAGGCAGGGGTGAGCAGGGAACAGAGCTACACAATGCACACTTCAGACAACAGCCAAGTAGGGCAGAGGATACTCAGCAGAAGCAACGGACGTCTGGCCAGGGCGCACAACTGACCAATTAAGATCACAGCTGATGATCGCAAAGCTTCTCCATCCCC
Organism: Platorchestia sp. MABIK; assembly: GCA_014220935.1. Lineage (NCBI taxonomy): Eukaryota > Metazoa > Arthropoda > Malacostraca > Amphipoda > Talitridae > Platorchestia > Platorchestia sp. MABIK. Next base: position 55,833 of record JACJUY010001550.1, on the reverse strand, counting down.
CGGGTTTGATTTTATGAGCATTTCCAAAGGTCACTTCATTAAATCTGCATAATAGCTGCACAACGTTTTCCTTCAGCAGGTCATGTAGTCATTGTTACCCTTTATATGATTATGGAAATTGCCATGGTTGCGTGTTGCGATTGTTACAACATGATGCAAGATTTCTCACTCTACACACGCACAGAAAAAAATGCAAATGGCATTGAGGATTACACTTGATCACGACGGAATTTAATGTAGATTGAAGATGGTAGCTAAGCAAGGGGATAGAGAACGCGTCATGAATACGGAATTCCAACAAAAGCAAATCACCGGACCTGAGTGCTTCCACACACGCCTCATCGCTTACTGATGACTCTCGATTAAGAGAGCTTAGGCGAAGGCAGAGTCATCGTTGTTTACGGAAGACTCTCGATAGAAAGAGTTTAGGCGAAGGCAGAATCCTTACGTTTACTGATGACTCTGGATTGAAGAAGCTTTGACGACTGCAGAATCATTGTCACTCACTAATGACTCGATTAAAGAGTTTAGGCGAAGGCAGAATCGATGTCGCTCACTGATGATGCTCAATCGAGGGTGGATAGGTGATGGCAGAATCAAAGTTGCTTTCTGATTAATCTCGATTCACAGAAGTTAAACGACGGGAGAATCATTTTAAAATTGCTCACAATCGCAAGTACGTGTGAGTATAAGCTGCAATATTTATACAAAACTACTATTCCAAAATATCATTAAGAAAGGTTCATTATTTACAAAATTAGAAATTATGAAGGGACAAGTGCATCCACACAGAGCTTCTGTTCGCAAAATTGAAATGAAATTTTTATGTTTTGATCAGTGCAGTTAAGAACAACGTCAGTAATGGAGATCATTAGTTGTGCTCTTTCTCTCTTGTGACCTAACGTAAATGTTTTTCTTTGAGGTTTAAAAACTGTTTAGTTAACAAATTAGTAAAATTTAGAAAATAAAACGCTCTTTCCTTAGATTTCGATATAAAAAGAGCATAAAAACATCGAAAGGAAAGGAAGTAAAACATGAAGGAAAAGCAAATGGAAAATTGCCTGAATAAACGTATGGACGGAAAAAATACTGTAAAAATTTACCACTTGGAAGTAAGCCATACCATACTGGCAAAGTTAAAAATCTGCATAATACTTCATTTCCACTGAAAATCTTCAAAAAAATACGAAGTTTAAGTGAATAAATTAAAAACCACTTCCTGTGAAATGAACACGTACGAGAGAATCTGTAGAATTTCAAATACTATTCCAAGTGTGTTCGACGATGTCGCTTCAAACGTTAAAGTTAAAGTGTTGCAATGATGTTTTGCAATGAACAACGCACTCCCTCAGAGGTTCAAAAGGAACCTCAAGAATTATAATAAGAACGAATCGCACTGAACGTCAGCTTGTGTGTCGGTTGCCTATGATCAGTACGAACGGTAATCATGAGGAGAAACACAGTTAACGGTTCCTGAATGGAACATTTTAATCAAAAATAAAACCTGAAGTATCATATTTTCCTTTGAATAACACTGGAATGTTACTTATATTAATATTTCTCATTATAATCGACAACAGTCGAAGACAAAGAACCCAAATAGTCACTCACCATAAATTCTACAGAAAATCAACAAGAATTTTTCATCAAGTTGTCATGGGAGGTCTGAAAAAAGGAAACCTGACATCCCAACAATGTCGATGGTCGATTAATGTATAATCAATTCTGTGGTGAACTGCAATTTATGACATTGCGAATGACCAGTTCGGGCACTGTAATGAAGCATTAGCTAAAGTTTTACTACTTGAAACATCATGATAATTCAAAGGTAAACATGTAACTGCGTCCTCAGGACCTATGTACGGGAGATGCATCTATTCCATAAATATTTGTCCCTTAAAACCGAACTCCAATGAAGGCAAAATACAAACTCAACCGCGTCCGCCATACCTGGGCATGCGACGTCCAGTCACGAATCTGATGTCATAAAGAAAAGAATATGGCATACTTCATAACAGCACGGTCGGCGTTGCGGTCGCAGAGGACAGGCATAGACATAAAAATATACATAAAAATGTACAAAAAATAAACGTTCTGGTCGGAGCCTGAAAGAAGTATTATCACTCATAACATTTCTCAAAATATTTCATTTACCAACACCGGAAACGAGAAACGGTTGCTATCACGCGGTATTGAGCAAAAAATCAAATAGAATTTGGACAGTGTCTAAGAAAGAGACGGGAAATATGAAAATGGGCATCTACTTTTTTCACGCACAAACTTCAATGATCCTGACAGGAGAACAGCGGAGTTCTATAAATGAGCACTGCTCTCAGTTTTCAAATGGCAGGTAGCACTATTACAGGACGCTGCAAGTGTCAAGCTCCAATTACGGGTCTACAATTTTAAGTTGGCATGAGCTTGTTACAGGAAGATGCAGGGAAGCTCTTATTAAAAAAGTTAAATGAAACGTATTCTTAAATATCATTTTAATCGTTATTGGAATTACTGGATTTATTGACGCTGATGTTGGATTTAAAGTCGACAAAATACGCGTACGTTGGGCTTCTAGACCTCTTCACGATCTTCTTATCAACTTTTTTCATCGAATATACTCATAATCATTAAAGCAATAATTTTTCAAACTCAGGTGACTACTCGTACATTCATTAGCTCGTCCACTGCATGAAACGCCAGTAAGTAGGCTAAGCCTTTGAACTTTTAAATATTTAGTGTGTACCAAACACGATAGAACTCTTGGATTATCATATCGAAACAATTCAGACTTTTGAGAGGTCAATTTACTAGAATAACTGCAGGTAATGGATATCATTTAAATGACAGTTCCACCTCGTAGCTTTCTTGTTCACGATACAATTTTCACAAATCAACAAAGTTTAACGGGTCTGAAGTACTGTATAACTGAAGTACCACGTACGAGCGCCATCCAGCGAAACCGAAGGAGTTGAACGGTCTCTGTAAAGTGGCACGGGTCTCTCAAAAGTGAGGTGCTCTGATGCTTTCACCAATGCCCACGCATTTTTTTACAACTCTTGCGCCGTTTTCTAAATTATTTTACGTTGGAGATCAGAAATCGTGGAATGAGCGCTTAACCAACGGGAATGAGATGACCTAAAGACTGTAGTTACTTTCCCCACGCTCTCTACTCAGTTCTTGGTGCTTCGATCTATAGCTCAGCTTAGAGATGACCTATATTTTTCGTGCACCATTTTCCAATGTGAAAATTAAAAAATGCCTTAAAATGCCACGCATTTCTTCATTTGAAATTGCATTGAATTGGATAATTGGGTCTCTTGGAGAGCTCTATGCATTGGTTAATCACATGAAAATAGCAGTGAAAAAGTACATTCGCACCAGAAATTTGTTTGTTCAGAGAATTCAGGAGAATAAAAATTTCTGAAAAAGGCCATAGCCTGATGACACCTTAAACGCAATAAACTTACCTACAATCTGAGAATGCAATCTGGAAATTACGTTCAACAATGTGTTCCAGAAACGATGCAGCTAGAAGAGTTATAATAACTGGAAAGTTATGACAACAAAACTCCCAATACCAAAGTTAGATTCTTCACTGGAATTCAGATTTTTCCTTGAAAAAAACATTTACTTGTAAAAAAGATTTCTCGTATTGTCAGGTCATGCACATTTCTTACAGTTTGATATTTTCTGTATCTGTGGATGCATTTTAAAATCATCAGTCTTATTTGATCAACAAATGTACACTTTTATGTTATGTATTCCTTTTTTGGGTGCAAGGTCAGGGGATTTAGGAGGTCAGCTAGCATAACCAAACCGAGAGATCTATTCATACTGAAACCACTTTACGAAATATTTTTTCTCCCACGACGTCACAAAAATGCAGGCTTTTATATATTTAACACAGTCGCTAATTTAAAGAGAATCCTCTAATAACAAATTGTAAACACTGACAATAAAACTTTGAAGAAAGTTTCAGAGAATTTCACTAAAAGTACTGAATGAAGCGAAAAATCGTGAATATTTCCCACAGTAAAATTTGCTGCTGCAAAAACCGACGACAGTTTCCAGAGTTAATTTTTCGCTATTAAAACTTCTTCAAAATTAAATGTGAAAAATCCATGGGACATTTTCAGAAAATGAGCTTTGTTTGTCTTGCCGCTACTCATTTCCGAGCAAGGTAAGTCTTCCTCAAGACGTCGTCTTCAGTGCCCCCTGCGCCTGTTTTTGCAGCTTTTCTTAGAAAATCATACATTTGAAGCAAATCGTAAGTTCACAAAGTCACAGTCCCTCTCCAGCCAGACCATGGGAGATTATCTCTAATGAATAGCCTCGGCTTGAACCCTCCGCCCACCGCAGGTTCAGCAGACGCGAGCTCCAGTCCACCTCGGTGCCCACGCAGCGAGTTGCTAGGTACGCACATGGGGCCATCGGAGGCGTCACAGGAGTAGCGTCCTGAGGCGAGTTTTTGCACCTTTTGTCCTTTTTTAGAGCAACGTAACCCGGTAGTGTGAGAGTAGCGAGGGTGATCCACGACGTGTCAAGGGCGCTCCACGAGAGGCAAGTACGGCGGTACCTCCCTCATGAAACACTCGGTCGAACCTTGGCATGAACTCCGTACGCTCGGCACCATATTCGATACGTCGTAAGTTCAATGAAAAACTTCCGCAAACACGATCAAAACTGAATAATGAATCAAACTATACATCACTAGATGTACTTAAGTTACAAGCGTTAACCTTCAAATTTTCCTGGAATTCGTATTTTGTCGTTTGATTCAAAACATTGCTATGGATTACCGCAATTACCACTGCTGTTCGGAATTTTTGTATCAAGCTACCTAGTAAAAACACAATAAATTGAATAGATTTCTAGTACATGTTTTTTAGCATCGTGAAAACGAAATAGATTTTCAACTACTTCCACTTGAATCCGATCCCACGTAGGTTTTTGCCATAAATATACTTTAATTGTTAGAAAAATATCTAAACTTAATTTCATGCTCGCCTGTGTAGGTACAAAAAAGCTCATATGTGTTCTGGGAATAAAATTTTACTGGGAAGATTGTAATTTCATTTTCAGCTGCCTTACTCGCTATAGGAGAATGCATCATTCCTCAGTGTACACAGTATAGTATTACAGCCAGCAACAATCATTGGAAGGGGCTCACAAAGTAATGGTTACGAGTAGTAAAATAAGTCATTAATAACAATGCAATTTACCTTGCCGCCCTAAATAAAGACGCACTGTACGTTAAAGTAGTTAGTAATTAAGGCGGGATAATGGTTGAGCAAAACCAACCCAGAGTGCGGGGCCGGATGCTTCACGAATTATGAGAGTCAAGACCACTGCCAAAGCTGCGTAAATTTTGGCCATCGATGCTCTCTGTGTAATTTCTCGCAGGCGATACCAGGCCAGCACTGAAGGTGAATTACGATCACAACTAACGATAAAAAAGAACAGTCCCTTATCAACTGGGCGTCTCCACGCAGAAAACAAAAAATCAACAGACAAAAACGCGAGCTTTGGTCAGAACGTGGAGTGATCTCTCGAACTGATAACTATCGATGATAGCCTTGCAAAAAAATGATAAAAAATTACGCTAAAAAAGCCCTCCAAGATTATTTGGAATTTGATTTACAATGAAAATCATAAATTATGTGACTACCTTGGCTACAGAAAAAAGTGAATTTTAATGGATAGTCATGTCAGTGACCCATAAATTTCAGTGTCAACAGGTCTGATTACTTAAAAAATAATCTATAACGAAGCACTGCAACATAAAACACTATTTCAATTGATGTAAGAAGATGTAGCATTGGAAAATAAGGTTTTAGATGTATATGTAAATAATTGACTTTCTGCTAGAAACAAAACAATCTCAAAAATTATTCATTTTTGAAAGAAACTCATAATCCACTCCACAGAGCAAAGCCACATTCAGTGACGCTTAAAATGAGCAATAAAATCAAAATATCATAAATATTGTTTCCAGAGCAGGCAAACAAATTAAATTTGAATATATTGAATTAACTCCAGTCGTAAAGCATGATTACGCGAATAAATAAGTTCTATCACATGCAAAGCCAAAATTGAACTCCTAAACCATCAAAAACCCGAGTCTCAACGCACCGTATAAAACAGTACTAAGTAAATGAAGGAGGGTGCTGACGTTTACGCAAGTCATTCATTTAGATACCATAATTTTGGCAACTCATAATTTATTCCTGTGTAGTTTAAATGTTCAGTTAATTCAGAAAGGTGAAACGGGAAACTATTTCTCAAACTTCCAAGGTTGCGACCACGACGATCCTTTTACGTCAGGCGTAGCGTGAGGCGCGTCCCCAAGTGGCCTCAGCAAACACAAGCATTCTTTTAGCGAGCGGCTCTTAGACGCTCTCGGCACGCGCTTACCTATTTTCAACATATTAACGTTAAACGAATTCGGAGAATCCTCAAGCACAACTTGAAAATCATTTCGTTCAAAGAGGCAGCAAAGTGCCTGCAAATTCAGGGAAGGATTCCATGATCACGCGAATTGAAAGTGCCTGCTTATTTATGTATATTCAAGGTTCTTAATCCAGTGAGGCAAACGTTGAAAAATTAAACCCCTTTCGGTAAGACAATTATTTGAAATCTTGTGCATGTATGGTTTCGAATGAGAAAATGCAGACCGAACAATAATTATGAAACCTTTAAAATTTTTCAGTCCTATTCTGTAAATTAAACAGGAAAAGCCCACAAATTAAACACATACATTTTACTCTGTTCCAACAGAAAATTTGAAAACAACTGTTCCAACAGAAAAGTTGAAAACAAACACATGAGCCATTGAGATACAGTCCGAGTTCAAAAAATTGTCACAGCAGGAGTCAGTGTGTCGTCGGAATAGAAATCGCATTAATTATTGCTGAATGCTCAGAATTATTGCTCAGAACTTGTAATGCGAAATTAAGTATTGGGACGTATATATAAGATGCAGAGCCTTCGTAGGCGCAAATACTTGTATTTTTGGAGTACGGAACAAAAATTTCCTACATTCATATCAATATCTGATTTATAAAGCTAACTAACAGAGAAATTTTAACCAAACTAGTTTCTAAACACAAATGCCAAACGAAACTTGTAGTCGCTAAATAAATGCATATATAAATATATAAAAATGTTTCCTTTCTGTGCTGACGGTAACATCGGAACCTCAGTTACGGTGGTACTGCAAAGTAGCCTTCCAAAGTTGAAGGTAAGAGAATGAAAACATGGAATTGACAATTTTAGAGCGGTTACCGGTGCGGAAGATCACGCCGAAGCCCCTAAGCGAGAACGCAGAAAAAAATAAAATATCTTCAATTCTCAACTAAGCGTTGCCTAGTTTACCATCCTTAACCTGAAAATTGAACGTTCAGAATAATACTATATCCCAAATGCTTACTGGATTGAGCAGACACTATGTGTATACTTCCTACAGACTTTCGAAAAGATTATTCTCAAGAAATAACGAGTCTTCAAAATAGGATGAGACTTAGAAGGTCTTACAAAATGGAAATCAAATCCACATTAGCACAAACTTGTCTTCCCAAATTCACACATAGTACGTCAAGATTGGCTCACGTATAACTCGAACAGGTTTTCCGCAAGCCCAGCACAAAAGCTGCTCTTCAGAGTTTCGGTCGACACTATAAAATTAGCGAAGTCTGAATTAGACTCCGAAAGCCGCACGGGTAGTAAATTGAGAAATTTGGGGAGTGGAACAACGCAAAGCCATTCTTTGCACCATTCAATGCTCACTGGCAGCGCAAATCGCACTGCCTAAAAGCGATTCGTGGGATTGACGAGCGCTGTTATTGCGATACCAGCAACAAGAGCAGGCCTCTATACAGCAGCCCGACGTTTACGTACAACCTGGGCTCCAAAAGAACAAGATAGGGTCAGAATGCAGAGCTCCTCCCTTCAACCGATTGCTGCATGAGCTAGTGACTTGCCCAATTCTCGCCGCACACTCCAATTATTACCTTTCCTATCACCGCTCATATTTCATGCAACATCGACATGAGTTCCCTGAACAAAGGCTTGAAATTTTTAGAGAGCTAAGATAACTCCATATTTTTCGCAAGTCGTTTTACACTCTGACTACACACAGGACTTGTCACACAATGACAATTGCGTTTAATCTTCTGCTCTAATACTTTAACCGACAGAAAGTTTGAGCTTGTTTGACGTTCCTTTCAGCAGCTAAAAAAACACAATTCGTTCACCGCTGATTCAAACCTAATATATGGAAGGGTATTGAAATTTGTTCAGTTCATATTTGGACTCATTATGGTCATGTAAGCACACCAAAGATAGCTCTCAGCTATGTGGGATTACCTGAGCGATGTTCAGCAAGGCAGTCTAAAATCTTCCAGGAAAGGATTAATGAGTTGATCAGATTTTTTTTCATCCGAACTTGACTGATAAAGAAGTCAAAGTTGGTTGCTCCCCATGCTTACTGAAAAAATTTACGAAATTAATGAACAGAGCAATGAACTTGGCAAACATGCAGGCCAAATCAAATACTGGACAGTCAATCTTTGTTGGTGGACTAACATATTTATTTAACGGTTGGTGTTGAGTAATTTCTTAAATATTTCACACAATTAGTAATTATTCATGCTAATTCATAAATTGGTTAGTCGAAAATAAAAAGGAATAGTACATGTCCGTGAAGTGTTGAATTTTAATCTGTTTATACTCATACAAAGGGATGTATATTCTTTATCTCCCAGCTTTTCGCTATTTGGAACTTTTAGTCGTATCATGTTTCTTTGTGAACAAACACCACAACGTAGAGTAAAAATTTTGGAAAAAAGTGAACTAGGAACACAGTTTAAGCACAGTTGATTTCAGCCCAAGCAATTAGTGAATTTTTTCTGATTCATAAATCGATTAGTCGAAACTTGGAATAGAAAAGTACTCATAGCGGAGTGTTGTGGTCTGATACATTTTTAGTGTGGAGAGTGAGGAAATACATATTTTTTTCTAGATTTTCACCTGTTAAAACCTATACACGAGTTATACTTCTTCGAGAAGCTACAGCACAACAGCTACAGGAATACTACTGAAAATTGCATCGCCGACCCATTTTCAACACAATCAATTTTGTGAGATTCCTGAATTTTTTCACATTTTTCTTATTTGCAGTACATGACACAAACTATTGCTAAGAACAATAGTACTAAATTTCTAGTGCTAATTCTCTGAAAGGCTTACACATAAGATAAAGCTTTAAAATAAAAATGGAAGTAAAGATAACCGATTTAAAAATCATTTTAACACGTGAACGTTACGTCTTTAGGTTCAAGCCGTAATCAACACCTGTAAACGTGAATTGAAAAACATAAAATCTAACATGGCTATAAGACAAAAAAATACAACTCTAAATTAAAATACAAAAAAGGGGAGAAATTATACTGCAATTATTTTTATTGAACATCAGGCTATTTCTAACTGGAATGATGACAACATTGAATTTAGAGCTCGTTTCAATTGCTTAATGTGAAGAGATTCTAGTGTATGAAGGTCGTTTTTATTTGCACAGAAACTTAAAATCGAGAAATCGGATTTACTTACTATCACATTACACTGCATGGCGTGATCCCTAATGGTTGAAAATGATGGCTTAGCTGAAGCACAACCAGCTCTGGAGCTCCTACCAACGCGCTCGAAAAATCTTGTTCTAAAATTACGCTGGGTGCAACCAACATAGCCAGACCCGCACTGCGGGCAACAATACTTATAGAATAGATTTTTCGAGAGCACAGATCACTTGGCAGACGGTCTTTAAGTCTAAAAAACGATCCTATTGTACACTTGCTTGTCAATACTGAAATAAAATTTAAACACTTGCATAATTTCTCCACCAGCTTTGAAACGTCACTGGCTAGCTTTTCGGACTGTGCACCATAAAAGAGTAAGTTACAGTAAAATTTCTTTTTCTTCACAGTTGTCTCAGAGTAGGTCGGTATATGTTTTTTGTCTAAAAATAGCCTTACAATTTTAGAGATTTTTTTTTTGGAAAACCATTGTCATCATCGTCAAATTTATCATACATGCAGCGGTGGGTTGAACTTACATGAAATGCGCGATGTAACAAGGTTTTAACGCTATCGAGTTTCAATCTAAATGAACAAAAAACTAAAAAAGCTAGTGCCAAAGCCCCTAAAGGAAAAGGATTTTTTTTATTATTATTTTTGAGTTGTGTTCATTTGTTTTTAGCCGCGTCGGGTTTTCTGTATTTCAATACGCTTTTACAGGGATTGATAATGGCTTGAGCCTAAAGCCGAAACGTTCACGTATTAAAATGATTTTCAAATCAGCTATCTCTTCTTTCATTGTTATTTTAAAACTGGCAAGAGTGCTTCAACCTAATTTAATCTTAAAATAAAGCTCATATAATAACAGTGAAAATCTGAATAATCCATTCGATTTTGTCAAATTGCTTTCTGTGCAGTTCAGGAAGCTAAAAATTATGTTCAATTGACATAAAATTAGAATAACAGTTCTTTCTTAAATTTAGAATAACAGTTTGATCAGATTTTCTGGAAACCTGAAGACATTGGATTGAAAGAACTAAGCAAACTGCATGGCCGCTTCAGGAAGCTGTTGTGTCAGACAGTCAGATCATTGAGTTCCAAATGAGTCGACGCATCTACACTTTGATCTGGAGACAGCACGTCAATACTGAGCAAGGTATTGCGTCATTCAATCCTGAGCGAGATGCAACTACAAAACTGAACAAAACACTACATGAACACTGAACAAGATGCAACATGAATACTTATTAAAATACTTTGTCAAAGCAGAGCAAAGTACTCTGGTTGACACTCCATTACTGAGCATTACTGAGATGCAACGCCGATGCCAAGCATGCAGGGTACTAAGCCGGTGCTGAGCAAATTTTTTTAGCAATACTGAGCGAAATGTTGCGCCAATTCTCTCCCTCACAAAAACCTTCATTAACAGCAAGGTTTGCTGAGCACTGTCCCAAATCCTTCCACAATTCCACGCACTCTCTATAGAGCATCACGAACTGAGCGACACCTACGCAGCTTCAATTAAATCGCCGCTTTGTCTCGCATACCACACAATGTTTCATTACGTCATCTGGACCGTGGAAATTACGGCACGCATGAGCGCACCGTTCATAGAATGTGTGCGTTATTAGAACATCCGTTAAAGTGAGCTAATCATACACGAGTCTTTATGAATATATTACATAAAGAAAAGCAGCTTTCCAGCATTGAAATGTTCATTCTACGATTGCATTTTGTCCGCAATTACGATGGTTTATTACCTTTAACCTAAGGAGGAGATAATAAAATCCAACAGAAATAACTGAGCGCGTGAGTTTCCCCTACAGCTTATCTTACATTTATTCTCGGTTTCCAACATTGCCTGAGGAGCTGCTCGCTTCGATAGCGAACTGTGTGCGGGATGGAACACGGCGCATTCTCATCCAGAGTGTAACTACCTTCTGTTGCGTCACTGAGGTTAGACAAGACTATGCGCTAGCTTGGGCCTCTCTAACCTCACAAAGTGTGTTCCCAAGAGAGGAAAGAGGAATTCACGAATGAGAAGAAAATTAAGGGTAGCGGGGAATCTTCCACATAGGATTTCTGCGCATAAAAACAACACGATTGAAATAAGTTTATGAAATAAAAAATTAGTTGAATTACAAAGTATTTATTTCCTAGATACAATAGTTGTTTCACTCTGAGGGATGCATCACGGAGATGATGAGATGATACGAAAAAAACATAAAGATGAATTCAAACGCCGCAGTTTGCACTGTCGAATTTATAAGTGCGAGCTTACGAAGGAAAAATTGTGGGTTACTAGTCTAAGGCGTTTGAAGATTCACAAGTAGCTTTCATTTCGATACGGTTTCATCTGTGCAAATATCTACAAAAAATGTAAAAAGTCAAAAACATGTGTGCCTTACATATATTTTGTATGTTGATGGCTCGTATAATTTGGCATCATTTGGTAATTATAATTTTTGGGAGCAAATCAATATTTTTCACTTAGATTAAAAACGAGTGTTTTAATTTAACAATTGTTACGAAATCAGTATTGCGGCTTTGGTTGCTAAAAACCAGATCCAATACAAAATTTGCGGAATACAATTGTAAAGGTGAATTTTGGAGACAATTTTTAAGACTGGATGAAACACTTTGATAGGTTAAAGTTTCATAATTCTTCAACCCGTAAAGATAACATTCTGCCAACGGGACTGAATAGCGCTTTCCACTACATAAACTAGGTCACTTAGTAGAGTAGCGATTTAAAAACGAACAAGATGTCTTTCATTCTGTTTGGTAGGGAATTTTTTGATGAAACGAAATCAATTCATGCTTACGAATAACACGTGAAACATGAAACAAAGGACGTGAAGAAATCGCGAGTAATGCATGGAAGTAAAAATGCGTGAATATTAAAAAAGGAGTGAAGCAAAATCGTAGCGTTGCGACGTAGTTCCCTTAAGAAGATATTGAGCTTTGTTTCCATGTGCCAAGTATTTAGGAGCTCAAAATTGGGACCAGCCCCTAACATGGCAGATCATTTGTCAGATTCACTGAGGATCCCACGTGGGGCAGTCACGGCGTTTGACTCGAGCCAATAAATCCTCCGAATCGAAACATCGTCCATCACGACGATATGATCACCATCCCCACCTCACGACGGCGCCCTAGAGCTGAACTGCGTCGAGGAACACCAACATGAGCAGGCGTGGAGACCTTCGATTGCGCGTGAAAACAGGCAGGGATGCGAAGTTAATCCGAGACCCCCTGTCGTTTTAGGGTACAGTTAATGAACGCTTCGTCTCCGATCATCGTAATTTGACATGAAAGGCAAACAAGTTCATCTGTCTTCAAAAGCGTACAATACATACTGGCAAGAGAATGGATCCGTCCGATAATAAGTTGAAAATTGTTCATTCATTATAACGGAACAATTTTTGACAATTTATTTATAAAGGACAGAAAATAGATGAATGGAGTTCTAAGATTCTCGAGGTACACAAAAAAACATGTTTTATACGTTCTCCTTTTCTCTTCTACGGTGCACGTGAATTGCAAAATGTTCTATTCATGTTTTGAACTCCAGTACGAATTATTTAGCGTTTGAGCATTCAGCATCTTTTCACCCGTTTTCAAACCGAGAAATGTTCTAAAGTGCTCAAGTGCTCAAACATTTTTCAAAGCAAAATAGCAGGACTGCGGATTTCAGGGCCGGAGAAGATGCGAGTCTGGAGGCGTGTAGGCGACGGTAGGTGTAGGCAGGCCGCAATCCGGCCGCAGTTTTGCATACATGTACGCGACCCTCCCCTGCAGGACCCCATAATGCTGCTCAAGGAGTGGTCCCAAGGATGCACACGCACGCATCCTCTTCACAGGGCGAGCGTGTTGCTTGTCTTCTCGGGCGCAGTAAAAAGAGCTACGCTGTTCCCGACCCCTTGTAAAGCGAACACATGCTGGAATTTTTCGCGCTGCTTCATGGAACTGTAGTGTAAAATAATGAGATGTCCCAGTGCTCGACTGGAGAAATGAAGAGTTTCATTTTTCGCCATTTTCTCGGATGTGAAATTGAAAAAATGGCGGACTTCGTGTTTCACGTGAACCTCAAAGATAACCTTGAATTTTAACCATATTTAGAATTAGCAATAATGCAGCCCAATATTGAGCAATGTAATGTACGGCACACACATACAGTAAGTCGTAGGCCTCATTGTAACAGTGCTTCAAGCCATCTTATGATTGATTTGTGTGAATTTTTGATCTGCAGTAGAGTACGCCGAAATTCAAAGCAGGAAATTTGAAAAGGTTTGAATTATTATAATAGCTCAGAGTGATAAAAAGTGACCAAGATTTGAGTTTAAATATTTTGAATGCAGCTTAATAATTGATACAACTTGAGGTAGGTTTTTCTAAAGCATCGACGGAGTGCCTGTATTCCGCATCATTTACCTGAGCACGTTCAGCGCTATGTACAGCTCACGCCTATGCACAAAAACGGAGGTCGGGAGACGTCTAGCAACGTGAACAACACGAGTGATGCTCACCTGTCGAAATGATATTCAGTCTATGAAATACATTCTGACATAAAAATCAACTCACGTAGTTTTAGTTGTTTCAGTCCCTACGTACATAAAACTCGTATTCACAAACTAGATATAAGGAAACGAATTCCCGTAGATGCTACATGATAAATATTATACAGGGTGGCGCATAAGTAACGCACCCTTTGTTTACTGAACGATAGAGGAACTCTTAAAGTTTATTTACATGTCGTATCCTGTCTACAGATACCCAGTGTATATTGCGGTAATATATCTATAAAATTTTCCTTCAAAATGGTGCGCTACTTATGCGGTGCGCACTTAAAAGGGTGCGTTACTTATGCGCCACCCTGTAAGCACTAGTGCTGAAATATTGAGAAACGTTTAACACCTGATGGGGTTTTGAAATTATACGATATTTAAAATAATGGCAGATACTAAGAATTTCAGCCCGGCAATCAGAAAGAGATGATGCGTTCCACCTCATGTATGACTCTAAAAGCCTACAACGTATTTTACTTCCGTTTCTGCACCGTTTTTATGTAGGTTGCTACAGAAGCATGCGCGCTATCTCATGATCTATCCCAAAGCGGGGAATTAGTTACATTGAAATATAATTTAATTTTTCAAGAATCAGATGCTCGTTCAAGACATGTCATTAGCTCGACCTTTAGCATGATTCAATTTCTTATGCTGTACTGCATGCATTTTTGCAAATACTTCCCATATTTAGACAGAAGATCACGCATCGTAAATTAATGATTCAGCAACTGTCAGTGCGTAACTCCAAGGTCACTCATTGTGACAACTGAGAGCTAAAATATTAAACAAGAATAGATTTGGATTGATGTGTCTAAGCGGCACGTGATCCCGACCATCAACCGTGGCAGCCATCTTTGGAGAGGGCCAGGCTCGGGTCACTAGTGTCACTACGGAGATACATACGTAGTTTTCGGCCTAGCCCTGATACGTGTTTATGGGGCTTGGCCTTCACGATGACTACGTATCTCATTTTGCGCTGATGGAAATTATGATTTGTTACCTGGCATAAATGCAAGGGTGCTCAACAGGGCTGAGTGACTTGTCCTGGCGATCTTGCTTCGTGGAAAATAATGGTTCTTTGAAATTAAATGCGCCTCTTGGGAACGAACCAGTGAGAAATCTTGATTCAAGTGCGTCTTGCGGACACAATTTGATATATGTGCAAGAACTGACCTAACACGTGTTGAAAGAGTTACCGTGTGCAGAAGGCTACTATGAAAGCGGTGAAATATTATAAATTTACCAAAAGAATACGCGATTCTTCATTTGAGGTATTTGACGCATTTGTATACTAGGCGTCATTGGTAAAAAAAAGCGGTCGAAATTAAAATAGTAAAATTCAAATAGCACGCTTAAATGACGACGTGCTGTTTTTTATAAATTCCCGGTCTTTCCTTTAATGCTGTTCAACATTCAAATTTTGTGAATGATTCCTTTTCAACAATTCAAAATATAATTCTAATATAAAAAATAAACAACAATTCGTAGAAATCATCGCACCAAATGCTTCTCCATCGGTGTCAGATCTAAGAGATCGCAAGAATAGAAAAAAAAGTGTAAGTAACAACTTCAAAGAAATTTTTTTTTTAAACTGTGCCATGAAAAGGAAATAATGCCATAAAGGTCTAAACACTAACTTATGACCGATTCAAGCACTACGCCGGTTGGCAGTAACTGTATTTCACCCGTTGATCCTAAACAAAGCTAACACAAATCTGGTGTCGTACACGAGCCATGCAATAAGATACAATGCATCTACAGTAGAACGGCTCTTACAAGACACAACCATTACGAAAACAGACTTCATTGCGCGCAGCAAGGACCGCACCGCGTGGGGGCGGAGCGTGGGAGTACTCAAGAAGTGGGCAACCCTGGCGCAGGCGCAGAAGGAGGACTGCTCCAAGGTGTCGGGACGATTTCAAGTCAACGACTATCCCATTGGCTGGATACCAATCGTGAGTAATTGTACTATATGTTCTGCGCTAAGCATCATTATCACTTATTGAATACAGATGCGTTCAACTATGCAAGACACCAATTGCTTCTTTCAGGGATCTGTTACATTACAGTAGTTTATCAAGAAAACCATTGTTTTTCTAGAGTGTGTAACATGTGAAGTCGTTTTTTATTCAGAGTACTGCAACACTTTTATCGGTAACAAAAGCAAAAATGGCAACCTTGAGTCTGAATAAATGTCATTCAACATCCGCTATTTTTGATGGGAGTATGATGAGCAAACGTAGAATTTTTTCTAGAATAATAAACCAATTATTCAACAAAGCTACTTCAGTAGACAATGTGGCATTTTAGTTTTTAACATTTGTTTGCAGAGATATAGAGCACTGTATGTGAAAGAAACTTATACAGTTTCAAGTCTTTTCATGAATATCAAAATTCCATTCTTTCATGGATTTGAAAAAATACTTCACTGCCCGTTTTCAATAAGAAATATAATAAGAAGAAGAGACATAAAAGTATAATTATTTTTAAAAATGATTCATTTGAAACCTTCACTGATTGAGTTTATGTAAAGAGATTGATTTTCAATGAAGAATACTTTTTAAATGAAGACGCTTTCTTTCCGTTTCGACTATTTAATTAAAATTTTCATTTTCATTTTTATCTCCCTTGCGTTAGACCAATTTCCCTGGACCTTCATTAACTTATGTCTCGTTTGCTTAAAAATCTTTAGCGAAGATTTTCACAGGTCACTACTTGGTAAAACGGAAATAAAAATAATTGTTTTAGCAACGAGAACATCTGTTTCAGCGAGAAAAGTAACTGAATTTAAAACGCATATACTTTTTTTAGGATTCCGCGGTTGTTATTCAAGTTGGAATAGTTCCGTAGACCGACACAAATTTATAAAAATCCAGTTACACAAGTACTGCAACATCATTACATACGATAAATGAAGAAAAAACAACTAGAGACTATATGATATAATTCCTTAGACTTCATCGTCGTCGTTCTACGCAACAATGTTGAGGGCTGCGTTCTAAATAAAGACATGACCAGATGGGGCCACTTGACTCAGTTCCTTTGACTTCATTTAAGTCATTTTGCTCAACGTTCTTGACGGCTGCAGGTTCTAAATAAAAATATGACCCAATGGATGCGTTGGCGGAACACAATAGGTGTTATAGTGGAAATAGTGGATGCAATCGCAAATAAAAGTGGCCAACACATTTACTCTTGCTCGAATCGCCAAAAAAAATACCTTCTCAACTTTTAGATCTTTGTCACCAGGTAATGGGGCCACTCTGTCGTGATGTAGGAGACTGGCTCCCACTAAACCCTAAACATTCCCCACGTTTCATTTAAACGACACTCTATAAACGCTCATACAAATAGTTATAAATGTTCATGTATATTATTTTTTGTTGAATTTCTGCCTGAGTTTGGTTTTCGAATTTCTGTCCGTATTCTGGCGTCGGTGACGACCTGATAACAATGCCAGTCTAATAACAGTAGTCGTGATTACGGTGGTATGAGTAAACAATTCTGATAGTTAAGGGTTACATGGTCTCTGGTAAATATTCCATAAACATCATTTTATATAAGAGTTTTTAATTTTTAACTCAATCGCATCCAGGTATGAGTATTGGCTGGTTTTACTTTTTTAAAATGTTCATACCACATTTGTATCACCCTAAGGCGAAGTACATTTGTTGCAACCCTCACTCGATATCAGGTTGATACAAATGTAAAATCTAATTTTTGAAGCGGATCATTAAAATTAGATTTTTCAATTATTTACTTTTTTATGAGTGTGATATATTTCCGTCACTAAACTAAGTAATTTTCTTTCAGATTATCTCTGTTACGATCATATTTTTAATAAATATTGGCATCTATGTTTGTTCCATCCAAAGATCACATAAATGTTCTACTGTAAGAGTTTCATGAAGGTGTCAATGCAAGTGCGGCAGCAAAATCTATCCAGATCACTTATGAGGAGGATGTAGCGACTGAAAAAGTTGCACGAGATGATTTTCTTGTTATCTCGTTTTTGAAGTAGTGATTTCACTTTTTAAAGATCATCCAAGAAAAGTTGATTCCGATCAGTTGAACGTTCTTGTCTCCGAGAATCCCACCGTTATCACTTGGAAAATTACAAGACAGTTTGACGTGGCCCTTGCAACATGTTTTTGATTTCCATTTGTGCCAAGGATTACAGAACCATTTTAGTGGGCTTAGGTTAACAACAAGATAAGAGATTGAAAAAAAAATCCAATTAATATTTTGATTCTTACCCTACAGAATTTACATGCGAATCATTTATTAGGTTGTTGATGATTGAAATGATGTCATTGAAAGCAATGGAAAGTATGTTAATGAAAAAATATTTCCATCATTTATGGCATATTCATTTTTACCCAAGATCTTTAAATTAGATGTTACTTTTGCAACAACCTGATATTTGGAAACTGCTGAATTGAACGAATGGGAAACTTCCTACAAATTTAACTAGAATATGTAATATTTTGAAGGAAGTACTGATCTGCCTCTATCGACGTCAGGTAAAACGCTAATCGGAAATTGGAAGCGAAGCAACTTCTTTTAAACTGAACACCCTCCAGAGAACAGCTCCGTAAAGTTATGCGGAGTAATTTACAGCAAGATGTGCGTAGTGTGGCATACCATTCGCCCGCTAAGCTTTTCGCAAAGCTAATCAACAGCAACTAAGTGCTTTAAGGGTGTTGAACATGTCAACCTGAAACTCGACCTCTTTCAGAACGCCTCAGAGAGCCAACTTCAATTTGTTATGTGTACAAACAACTTCCCTGAAACTTTACCAGCTCAGAAAATCTAAACAAGTTGAGAGTTTTCAATACAGTTAAAGAGCCCCTTAGGACACAAAACTCACGTGGACTGAATGCTGTTGATGGTATTTATTTCATACGAGGTGGTATTTTAATAAATCGAAAGAACTCACCTTCAAATGCATTTCGGAATGATAATAACAGCCGTAATTATTTACGGAATTCAGTAGTTTTTATAAAAAGTTTCACTTCAAATATATTTTCAACCTACATTAATGCACAACATTCAGAAGTTCGAAGCCCGAATTTTCAATCCATTATAAAGTTTTTCTCCCCAAATTTTAAAAGTTAGGCAACTTTTGGCCGCACGTAGCGGAATCAAGTCGACTCGGAAGAACTTACGCCGCCAGCTGAATCGCTATAGTAACGTAAATTATTTGGAACTCCGGCCTCATAGTTGAATCTTCACCCGTCCATTAGCGACGACGGAGCTCAAGGTGCGTTCAGAGACCGTTTCCTGCCGAGTCACGCCGCGTCCAAACCAAAGGCACGACCGCGGAATATAAACATCCTGCATATCTGGCACGCGGGCTTGCATTTCCAGGTAACCCTCAGGAAAGTCAAATTTGCAACTTTCTTACAGACAAGGAAAATTTACAGTTGAAAATACTTAGCCTTTTTGTTGAGGTACGTCTCTATCTCATCAAGACGCGGAACTCTTTCTTAAAAGACCCTCGTAACAAAGCAGAAAATCATTTTAGAAAACCTACAATTTGGCCGTTTAATACGTGGCTCAACAGTTACGTGCCTTCACAAAACTTCTCAAGCAAATCTCGTTATGAAACAATGAGAAACTTACAGGAGAGGGACCTAACGTTGGCTTTCATGGATATTTCCTGGAAAAACCCGACACAAAAATCAAACTTGAAGGTGTGTTCATTAAGGAACAAAGGCGGTCGATCAGGTCGGACGCAGTTGTTAATATCACCAGCAGCATCTGAGCAAACATATTGCGAGGTCGTCACACAGCTAATTCAGACTCTTGGT
The DNA here is from genome assembly GCA_014220935.1 of Platorchestia sp. MABIK. Taxonomy (NCBI): domain Eukaryota; kingdom Metazoa; phylum Arthropoda; class Malacostraca; order Amphipoda; family Talitridae; genus Platorchestia; species Platorchestia sp. MABIK. Next base: position 35,886 of record JACJUY010001550.1, on the reverse strand, counting down.
AAGAGCACACGAGGGTAAAGTTGGAGAATGGTTAGTTGAAAAAGAAAAGAGCACTAAAAAATGCTGAATTATTAGAAATCTATCAGCTGTTCGAAACAAATTAAACAAACAAACATCGGCATCTTAGGATGCTTTATTTCCAATCAAGCCTGATACATATGATCTTAAGCATTGGTTTTTCAAATGTCTTATAACTAACACTATATATATGACACCATGACGGTTCCCCCGTGAAGCCGGTACCCATTCCGACACCTGGGTTGAGTGGGGTATTGTGCTTGAGCTCTCCCTTATACCCAACGGGGAAAATCGCCGCGCCAGTGCCGGGATACGAACCCGGGCCTCCAACATGCAAGGCCGATCCCTTAACCACTGTACCACCGCGAGCAGCTTTGTGTTAGTCGTTTAAGTATAGATAACGGAAATTTCAAACGCTTAGGAATTACTCAGCATTATGTGATAGTGCAGAGGATAAGTAATGAAAATGCGGAAAGTAATACGTGAAGGATAAATTGACTAGAAGCAGGTATAAATGATGTGGAAAATTGACGAAAAATTTTCCTCCAGTTAAATGATCCAAATGATTTGAGCTGACAAATTTAAGTCAACGACAAGTACCAGTTATCTGACAAAGCAAACAAATGCTCAGTCCAATTTAAAAAGCGCTCGCAGCCTCCTGACGTTAAATTCTTTTCACTACTTTTGACACACTAATATTGCACTCATAGAATAACGTTAGCACTTGGATCCTTAACTTTTACAAACTTCATGAAATCTCATCACATTAACAGTAATAACCTCAATTTAATGAGTGTCAATGGAAGGATAAACTTCACCATGATATTTGCATTGAATCAAAACATAACAACTGTAGCACTTTGCAAAATTGACGATTCTCGGGTACAAATGATCAAATGAAATAACATTGGTAGCACAATTCGGTCGAGTAATGGAACAGAAATCTATAGAATTCAATATAAAATGCATTAAGAAGAGAACATTCTCAAGAAAGCTAACTACGATTAAATGAAATAACATTGGAAGCAAAAATCGGTGAGTAATGAAATTGAAATCAATAGAATTCAATGTAAAATGCATCAAGAAAAGAACATTCTCAAGTAAGCAAACGACGATTAAATGAAATAACATTGGAAGCAAAAATCGGTGAGTAATGAAATTGAAATCAATAGAATTCAATGTAAAATGCATTAAAAAGAGAACATTCTCAAGTAAGCAAACTACTGCCCACACACTCAAACGTAGGTGCCTTGTCGCGGTGCTCAATGAGCTCAGTGAGCTTGCGCATCCGGCCCGACTCGTATAATGTAAATGCTTAACAGCTCACGCCTCTGTTTGTGTTGCCTTAGTAAATACAAGGCTAAACACAATCAACGTTTAAAGGAAGTAAAGATAATACCCGTAACTCAGGTATGAATCAAACAAAGTTAATCAGTTTTCCGCTCGTGTTAAACAACGCATTACAATCAATAAATTTTTTACGAGCTTAAAGTTTATTGGATCGTGATGCAATAGCATTTTGATGGAAATTGGCGCAACAAAAACTACAGTAATTTGTGTTTTTACGAGGTAATAGATTATTATCTCATTGATTATGAGAAAAGCAGACGTATGAAACGAATGCTTTGTTCGATCAATTGCTGAGTGTTAACTGAATTGCCTCATCCATCTAACTCCACAGGTGTTCACATCAAATCACAATATTTCACTTAGAGCGTCTGTAAAGTTCTCAAAAACAATTAACTTTATGTCGTTTCGCGCTTGTTCATAATTTCTAACTATTCCAATTATTGAAAATAACGTGTGGTTTACTTCCTCTGCAGTCTCCCCGCATGAATAAGTTTAAATATCCGTGACCATAATATACCATCGAATGCACGAAATATTTCTTATACCTGCTGTAAGATCTAAAATATCATAACTTTTTTATCCCCTGTGAATCGAACCTCCCGTTTCCAAAGTAGCTTCTCATTCTGCATCAACAAGCTTGAACATTCTGGCGTGGGCGCCAGACGAGCGTGAACTGCTGCCAGACAGGCGTGAACTGCTGCCAGACAGGCGTGAACTGCTGCCAGACAGGCGTGAACTGCTGCCAGACAGGCGTGAACTGCTGCCAGACAGGCGTGAACTGCTGCCAGATGAGCGTGAAATACTGCCAGACAAGCGTGAACTGCTGCCAGATGAGCATGAACTACTGTCAAACGAGCGGGAACTGCTGTCAGACAAGCGTGAACTGCTGCCAGATGAGGATGAACTACTGTCAGACGAGCGGGAACTGCTGTCAGACAAGCGTGAACTGCTGCCAGATGAGCGTGAACTACTGCAAGACGAGCGTAACTACTGCCAGACGAGCGTTGGTTGACGATAGCGTTGAGTGTAAATGGAAGCACAAATACTCGTTCATTATTATCAGTTCACTGACAAGGCATTTTATTGCGAGGTTCCAAACGGTGCATCAAAATCACACTCGCGCCAAGTACGCCTCCCACTCCTGGAGCAAGTCTACCGCGATCTTTAGATATTATCAGCCCAAGAGACCATAAGGGGACGTCGCTTAACATATCAATCCTTCAATAAACCGCTCACACGTGAGTGTTAAATTAATGAAGCCATTCTACTGGAGTCACTGCATGACTGTTCCTTATTGGTGTCCTGCCTGCCGAAATGCGAAGGTAAAAATTGTGTCCTTCGCACTCGTGTAAAACTTCGCAGCAGTTTTAGTTTCCAGTTAGCGCCAGTTCTCGAGTGTTTGTTACAGTTTAATTGAACGGCAGTAACATTTTAGAGTTGATAATGTGTAGATGCCAGCCTCACGCCGTCTAGAATACTAGATTGAAACGTTTCTTAATGCTTGTGTTCAGCCAACATTAACGAAATGTATTCAAGAAATGGAACGAAATTTATTCAAACATTTAAAATTAGATCACCGTAAATAACCGATGAAATTTGGTTTAAATGAGGCAAAGTTGACCTGTTTGACTACGAAATAAAATTAGAAAATCTATGAGTAGCAATTTACTCTGAAATTAATGATAGCGTTGAGACAAACCCTTCGAAGTATACGAAAGTACCCTGTTAATTTCAAAAACATGAGTACTCAAACGTGTAAAGTTAACTGTATACAGAAAAAGCCTCAAAGAAAAGGAATTAATTAAAAATAGTGAGAAAGATTAGGAGATTCTTTTTAAAGCTCACACATCATTTTCCACTCTTGCGTAACAATGAAAGAATGGTTCGCGTAACGTTCATTCATCGATTTTTTACGTAATTTAGAATTGCATATAGTAATGAACCGCTGATCCCCATCACCTTACAACGAACAAAAATAAGCAACGTTTTGAATTCCATCTGTTGAAAATATTTGACAGGGGTAAACCAGCACAAGTGGGACCTCTCCTATTAACTGTCCCCTCTTGATCTACGCACCTCGTTAAGGGATGGTGTTTACATGCATTAGATCGAACGATATTATGGCTGATGTCGCAGCCCGGCTTCCAGGACAAAGAAGATGTCGCCATTTGAGGAGGGCCGAGGTCGGCCAGCGTGACTTGCCACCCACTGGCACCAGCCTACGGTCATAGTTGCCAGATTGGCTCTTTTCTGACCAAAATCCTTTTGTTAAAATGTTAAACCATAAAGACCATTTATCATCATGCAACCCCTCAGGTTTTCAGGCTTCGAGTGGTCTTTACGGGGAGATATTGTTTGAAAAAGTCAAAACTTGGGAGTTCTGTCAGAAAAAAAAAACAATTCGACATCCCTGCCTATGGTTGGCTCACCTTCTGCCTACAAGTCTGTGCTACAACTGCGCATGAGAATCTGTTATCGTCCACACATTGCATTCAGCAAAACAAAATTATTTAGAAGAAATGAATGACATTGTTAAGAGCAAACGAAAGTATGTTAGACTAATGGCTTCAATTAAATGATTGCTGCTAGTAAAATAAAAGGAAATGCCGCCGCTGTATCACATCACGACCGCTTGTTAATCATACAATATATTGCACATGATACCTTGCGCTCAAATGTACGAGTATTTAAACATCAATGTCGCACACTCTTTGGTTAGAATGGGATTTGGAAAGTAAAATCTATACCAGTATTTAGAGCGGAAAATTTGAATGGAAGTTTAAGAAGAAAGATAACAAGCAATGGGAAATAAAAACGCGTTTAAAGGACGTTTAGGTGTTCCGTGAGCACTTCACTGCGACGGTCGGACGGCCTCGCTACCGCAGCATACAACCTAGAAATTTATAAATACAGCTAAGGAATGCGTACCCCATTGCTGGAGTGAGGATGTGCACAAAAAAGTTTAAAGACATGCTCGACACAAGGGAATACAAAAAAATAAAAATATCCCCATTGTGACTTGAATCATGTCCGCGAAGCCTGAACACTCTTTAGATATTGCCCCTAAGCCATGCAGATAACTACATCATTTAAGTAAATATAATAGTAAGGACAGCAAGTTTCCAATCTCTGTTAGATCTGAAAGAAAAACACTGCGTGTGAAGATGTATAGATAAATTTTTTAAAAGGTGATCTGGTTGTTCTCGGTGAGCTGCAGTAACTTATTTGACTAAATAAATTTTGTACCTCTGTTTAAAAAAAGCTTACAGTATGACATGCATTATTTTGGTTCAATTATACTGCAAGAGCGGACGTGGTACTTTTGGTTCCAGATATTTATCACGCTAATCATTCTTATTTGTCATGTTTGATTGCAAGTCGAAGCCTCTCAGCGAGATACAGGCGAAACGAGAAAGCAAATGACGACAAGTACCAGGAAACCCAACGAAAAATCGAAACTGATAAATCGTAAATCCGAATCGTGATTTGGCACTAACAAATGGCGACTGTCAACCCACATAGTGTTTAAGCGTAATAAGTCTAGACGAATAGCGACCACCAGTCGGCTGTATATTTCTCAAGTTCTACTATGCCAACTTTGTACCACACCGAGAAATTCTACGATTAGTACCAGTTTTGTATTGCTGATTCTGACGAAACTATAGAGATTTAAGGAAACTTCGTTTCATAAACCGTCAACTAACAAATGAAAAAGTCATGAATGTATAAAAAAAACAGACATATGCTATATTGAAAGGTTAACGCAGTAGTTTGTTTATTGAAGAGAATTTTAAAACACGAATTTCAACCAAAATGATCTATCGCTCTAGCCTGCCTAATCGAGCTCAAGCATCGAGCGTGCACTTTACCTCTCAAGGCACTACACACCCATTTTTTTCTCTCCTGAACCGCCACCTTAATACCAGCGTCTTCTTATTTATTGCCGTTGAGAACAATGGTAGGCAGCACCTCACTTTACCTAGTAGCCAAGGTAAATACAAGTCCAATAACTCACCCTGAATGTAGTCTATAAAAAAAAGCATTTGAGTTATCATTTGCGCCACTATAGGATTGCTTTGGCAACGCTGCGGCGAGCACAGTAACCGAAAATAACGTGCTTATTCCTTTTTTTTTTTTTTTTTTTTT
>JACJUY010001550.1:16270-30356 GCA_014220935.1 Platorchestia sp. MABIK | reverse complement strand
TTTTTTTTTTTTTTTGCATTCAGTTCAAGTTATTAGCATCCAGTTCAGAATTCTCTAGATTATTATCACTTGTTTAACGAGTTCATTCACGTTATTGTGAAATTTATAACAAACATGTAAATTTAAATTCAAACCTCATTAAAGTTTAATATGCATTTGTAGAGTTTTTTAATGCCTTCTAGTGAATTTGAAACTCAACAGCTGCGGGAAAGTGTTCAATTAATCAGAATATAAGTCAAGCTCTGAATTATCATACTTCAATGTCTGAATGTTTTTGAAATTCATAACGAAGAAGATATTTTTAGCACTACCCAGAAAACAATCACAGTTTCATTTTTCTAAAAACATTTTATCTCATGGAGATTGGGAATATTTTTGATAATAACAGGAGCTTATTTCGTAGCTGTTAAATATGTTCACGACAGGATTTTCAATCCATTTCTTAACAAGTCTAAAAGTTTGCCAGCATTATGATAGAGAAAAAACTGCAGGATCAATACTCATACAAAGAAGTTAAGACCCTCGACAACAAAAAAGTATGGCAAATTTCGCCAAAAATGGCGGGACTCCAAAGAAAGCAGCGCTTTAGGGGCGGTAGAGTGATATCCTTCCAACGGCACATTGTACGTACAAAACTAATATCAGCTTCAATTTCAGATTTTGCAAAAGTTTTGTGGTTCGTGAGATACACGTTTTTGTTGATTACTGCTTGTAAAATGCCAGTTTGCGATCATCATGTTCGTTACAAGCAATATCTTCATTTCATCAAAACTATTGTTTGAGTAGCTCAATTTGCACACTGATTTCACATTTGACATCAGAATGTTATAAATATTGTAAAACGCACATCCGTGTGCACTTTAATAATCTGCATTACCTATGGATCTGTCACATTCTGTCATACTTTTCGCTGTCGTGAGTCTTGAAATAGATGAATAAGATATAATTTTGTGAAGGACCCAGCAATGTTGAGAGAAAATTGACAATAGGCCGTACTAGACCCTGAAACTATGTAAAAAAGGGAACGTTTAGCAGGAAAATAATTTATGAATGTTTTACTTTGGGATGCTTGCTACCACAAATATCTACAAATAAAAAACGAATGAAGAATTCATTGCAATAAAAGTCTCATTTGTGAGAACGTAGGGCATTGCCTGCAAATGAATTTCAATCAACTTCAAGCATAAATTAAGCCTAAAAATTTATCGAAGCATGCTAAGAAGAAGCAGACGTATATCAAACTCATCACTTCGTCTTCTGAACTCAGCCTCTGTTTTAGCTCCGCTAAGTTTTGCAATTTACAAGGAATAGAATCCTACTAGTAGTACGAATGAGCACTAAATACTCTTTAATGCTAGTCCAACTACCGCAAAGAAGCTAGAAAAATACTCGAGTTTAGTAAATTGGTAAGGTTCACCAATTTTGAAGTGACTGAAAATCTTATAAAGCGCACAAGTTGACTTTCAGTCATAAGTCATGAAAAAACAAGTGGTATGAAGCACAACGCGACGCTTCAGCCAACTAGGGACAGTTTATTAAAGCTCATCACGAGTACGTAAAGAACGCGATTTATTGAAGAACGAAAACCAACGACTATCCCAAATATGCAAATGCGATAAGCGTCCCCTCGTGGATTGGAAAGTGAGTACTCGCCGTCTTTTTAAAGCATAGATAGATAGATACTCTTAGAATCGAGTTAAGATGACGGTCTTAATTCTAATTCCCAGGAATTTAGGTGCCATTTTTAATAACAAATCTCTAGACAAGCTAGAGCTGTAAATCTGAATAGGTACCTAGGGAGCACCTTCAGAGATAAAGCTTTCTCTTACGCTACGTAAACGAGTTCGGCATACTGTACAAAGAGAATACGCCACATCGTAGCCGTCGACAGCATGTGTGTCGACAGCAGCTAGTGTATGAGAGAAAAGTGCTCTTTTGTCACTGGGTTCCTTTTGAGGGCTGCCCTCTAGTGAGGTGACGGAGGTTATCATGGCGAGCTATGGCAAGGCAGACCTCTAAATGAATGTGTTGTGGAGAGTAACAGTTTAGTCACTGTTTAGAGAAATCAGTGGGCGATCTGAACAGAGATTTCAAGTCTCAACTCCTATAGTGGAGATCGTAAATTTTAAATACTCTGAGCCTACTTGACGCTTGGTTATATAGTACAATTTTTCACACAACATATTTTGCACTAGAGAGTAATATTATCCAGTGTTCGTTCTATATTCAGGGAGCTTTCATTTCCAAAGATATTAAATTAGAGTAGTTTTGATGGAATCTACTCAACTGCACAATTTCTGAAACTGAAGATCTTGCTCTCATAACAGCGTTTTATAAAAGCTTTGAATAATTAAGGGGGTGAAATGCTGTCTTGGGATTTAAAAAAATACTCCTAAAAGTGCAAAACATAAATCACAGGCCAAAGTCCATGTAAGAGATGACACCTACCATAATGCCCGAGTTTCATTAATGATGGCGGTGCACCATGTATCGAAATTAGATTAAAATCATATTTTATCCCTCAATCATTCAAGTTCAACAACGACAATCAGTATTTTGCAAATGCAATGTTTTGAGATGTAAGAATCGTGTCTGAGAAAATGCTGACTATCTGCCTCGTCGCTTCAGACCCCATCTTAAATTTTGAATAACAAAATCACAAATTTGTGATTTCAGAAGATGTGAATCACAAATTTGTGATTTCAGAAGATGTGAATCACAAATTTGTGATTTCAGAAGATGTGAATCACAAATTTTGAATCACATCTACTCAATTCCGGAAGTTTGCGATCACACATAACGCGTGATTTTATCTCGTGTCCCCTTTGTATGTGTGTTTCCCTCAGTATAAGTATGCACAACTTCTAGTCAAATAGAGGCAGCCGGCCCTCAAGCTATGAGGGAACTCGATCCACGTTTGCTTGAGCGGGTGGCCCTCATGCCGACGCTGTTTCCCAGGTCGGTTTACGCAGACTAGCCTAACCTGTGTTGTCAAGTCGCATCTTCCCTGTGTACACAATTTTCACTACATAATTTCCACATGATCTTCATGATTTTATAATAAATGAATTTACTCGCTACAAATTTTTCTACTAGCAAAAAACAGTTTTTCAAGAAAACCCGCGACATCCGTTTCCCCAGCTACTGACTAGTTGCTGCACTCCAGCAATCAAGCCTTCCCACCATATTGGAGTTAATGTAATAGTTGATTGCAAGGAACTATTTTGCCTTTTTCTGGATAGTTTCTCGATTGAAAAATGGCCTTTGCGCATCGAGAACCTCTGGTAATCATTTCAATTGCACTGTAAAACTGCTCAAAAATATCAAAAATTTTATCGGAAGTGCTTCCAAAATTTATATCACCAAGAAACTTTGGGCGCAACAACAGCATTGTTTCACCATAGATGAGTGTTACGTGAAGACTTGGGTTAAATTTACAAAAATGAAGATAAACGTTGTAAATAATTGACACAAGTTATGTGCGGGTGGAATGCAGACCTAGTAGTGGAACTCTCGGCTCTTGGAGATGATCCACACAAGAAAAATATCCGGGAATAATAAATTTTCAGAACTCACGTACGTGGCGTTTCTTTTGATATGGAGTTTCACTTTGCCATCGCGGGGCAGGCGAACTTTGACGCTCGAGACTAGGAAGTTTGCTGGAAGGTTCACAGACGCTTTCTCAGAACGAAAACAGAACTCTCTACGAAACAAAATAGAGGGCGAAACTAATTGTGCGAGTTTAATTAACATTCACGAGATTAACAATGGCAGATTAAAAATTTCTTACGAGTTTAATCGTCGAAATTAAACAATATTATGTGCAATTAGCTATGCAAGATTAATAAATGCAGTATAAATTATTTGGAGAAAATTCTGAGGAGAGAAGTAATGGATAATTTAAAAATTCACTCACTTTGAATTGATTTATCAACCCAAGCTCTAGTAGAAGTTTTGTAAGGAAAATAAAATAATGCGTTCTTCTATGAAAACTGAAATTATACAATCATCGGCAATTTTCAATTAAACTTTAAATCACATCGCTAGCAGAGTAGCATCTGGAAGCCAAAAAGCAATAAAGAAAAATTGTACTGGAAGGATATATAAAGATTTGAAATATTCTCCCATTCTTTCAAGTATTTGACCCACGGGTTCAGTAAGTAAAACAAGTTATCAATGGTTCGAAGATGGCTGTATAAGAAAAGAAAGTTCACCTCCTCAAGGCGTTGTGAAGTGAGCACGCGTTATGGACTCACCGCCTGGAGGATGACAAAAGCGACAGTGGAGGGAGCGAGAGCTGCTTGCACCAACACTGACTACAGTCTGATCACGACTGACCGGGCACCCCCATTCTCTAGTGCATCCGCATGTCACAAGTGCCAGTCTCCGCAGTCCGCGTTTCGTTGGTCTAGCACTCCTCTAGCTGCTCTCTAAAGACTCGCAGCAAAAGAATGAAAAGAAAAACAGTTTTTTGCCAATAAATTTGATACCAAATCATCATTGGTTTTTAAAATATCTCAACTTGAAGATCCTTAATAGGTTAAAGTACATATGTAGTTATCGTAATACCTGTCAATTGTCCAAAAAAATTTTTTCTTGTCAGATATGAATATACACACTGGCCAGCACTTTTTCAATACCTTCATATTTTTATCTAAATTTTGGTTAATTTCAACCTAATACAAGTAGATAAGTACGCATATACATATATAGACAATTGTGTGGTACTTATTGTCCATATTTAAGTACTTATATTAAGAATCATGTATACTGTACGTCCATTATGGAAAATTTAGGCGTGAATCAGAGCGTTTTGCTGTCACTTGACTTACCGTGGCTATTGGAATAAAAGCGTACGTCTTTCACGTGACATGAGCGAGTTCGTGTAAGCCCGAGATTTCTCCCCGCTTGGAAGATGAAGAAAATGATGTAATCATTCCTCACTCGATTCTGGAGGATAAAATAGCTACTGGCTCGACCATGGGTAATTTTCGTTGAGTCCTAGCAATATTTAGAAGGCAAATGTTGATCTAACTTGGGGTGTGACATGTCTCAACTGCAAAAAATATACTTCTTTATCTGAAAAACTATGTCGGTGTCTGCAAATCAATGAATTCTTCTCAGCTGGCGAAAAATTTTGCGTCTTCCTTGAATGGTATTTTTCTTGTATTTAATCTCTTTCTTGTATTTTTTCAGCGCACTCAAAAAATAAAAAGCGAGGGCTAAAATTAGGCTTTGTGTGCAATTGCTAATATTATGCTGAAAATAGTTTTCCTTTATAACCGTTGCTTTATCAAATTACCATAATTGCATTTTCATTTGAGTAGATTGTACACGTTATTTAATGCCATGATTTTGATGAACATTATCTTGAACGTACATAGAGGGAACTGAAGTAAACTAGTGACATCCTTTTCAAAATAGAAGAAGTTTTTTGTTAAAGAACGAAAAAGACAGTGTTCATTTTTCTCCTGTTGCTCGCGAGAACGTGGACTGAGACCTCGAACTGCTGCTTGATCAACAGAAGGTTGCAGGAATGTAAAACACGATACTGAAGCGTTGACATTTTTATTGGAAAAGGCTTGACAATTGTCGCTATCTAACAGGTCTGAACTGAATATTAAGATAAGAAACGTTTACTCTGTTAATATGTGTGTATTTTCATTCAGATGATATACATATTTCACACAGAATAGAATCATCATTTTGCTTGATGAAGAACAGGATAATCGAAATTGTTGAAACAATGGACAAATCACACAAACTTGATGTAAATGATACTACAAATTTTCAGTGAACGCACAGTGAAAAACAATGTAGGCTCACAAGCAGCGCCAAAGAAGAATAATTACTTAACACGGTGACGGCATGAGAACGACTGAGGCGATACAAATGTAGAATATGAGCCCAGTTCTCGGCATCCGAGTGCTCTAATTATAATCACATTATGATATAACAGCACGACAACATTTAGTACACTCTAAGAAAACAAGTTCATTGAAAACAAAACAAAATTTAAACATAAAATGCCTGCCAGTTTGTAAGGATTAATGAGCTCATACTCAAAACGAGATACGTACATAAATCTATAGCGAATGCGTGCGTAAAAGACGTTCGACGCTGGTAAAATATTACAGTTATAAAATATAAATGTAATTTTTTAAAAGTTATTCCTTATAAATGAGATTCTTAGCTATAAACGACACATTTCTTTACAAAAAGGGTACAATTTTCAATTTAGCGAATACGTCATAAGCTAAAAACATATTTGTAAGAGAAAAATTATACGACTGATACATTATTTTCAACATGGACAGTTTGGAAAATTCATTAAAAACATGAAAACAATCACACCAAATTTTGAAGTAAGTTATTGTTAGCAAATTAATAACAAAATTTTTTCGCGTAAGACGATTTCTTTTTAAAACAATCCACGAGCAGAAGTTTATACTGTTGTAAAAGAATGAAGTCTTGACTCTTGAAAAATCAAGCTGACATCAAAATGTATAAACTATCCCCCGCATAAGTTCTTATTCCATCTAGAACGGCCTCACAGGCATAATTTAATCTCAAATCAATCAGTTGTCAAATACGAGTATAATTACGCCTGTGAATGTGTACGTGTGCTTTCCATATGATTACGACCCTGAACACAAAATGATCATATTGCTAAAAATTAAAACTTTCAAAATTAGAAAACAAATGCTAAGAGAGTGAAAAGCCTTATACAACAATTTACTACTTATGAACCCTGCCAAAACGAAAATGGCAGGGTCATGAATCGTTCGTTCTAGTCTCTCATTAAGGAATATAAACAAATATCGTGAAGTTTCTCACGAAGCCCACGAAAAAGGAGATGAATTGATCCAAATTTGTTTGAAAATGCGAAAGTACGTTGTGTAAATCCATCCTGTAAAGAATCTTACAAAGAGCACAAGAAACAATGAAGTAATCGTTTTTGGCTGAAAAGTACTATTGACGGTCCTGCAAAACATATACGTGCTAATTGTAACACCCTCTTCTGTGCAAAAATGAATACAGATAGATAACTTTGTGGATTGCGATGACATCTCGAGTTTAAAAAAGAGTCAGCAAATTTCTTGGTCGGTAAGATTCGTGGAGGAAATTACAGTTACCGTGTGAAATAATTGAGAGACAGCGTGAAATACGTTAAAGAATGGACATTTTCTAAATCAAACTTTTGAGCATCGGAGAACACTAAATTGACGTTAAGAAGCCACAGAAAAGTATTTTTCTTCAATATTTTGGTGGTACAAACAAACTTTTTTACAGATTCATAGCACAAAACGAGTGCATTACACTGGTTGAATAACATTTTCGCAAGCGCTTTTCAGTTAAAATACAAGCACATTCTCCAGAAGTGATTGCTGACAAGCACGCCACTCATGAAACATTCAAAGGGTTGAAGAACGGAACCAAGCTTAACTGTTTTTTCTGCGAACATATTGTGATCTCAGTGTAGGAGACACGACTCTGTGTAAGCTCGTAACCTTATGTTTTTGACTTGACTTTTTTAATTAGACGGCCACACTTCAGTGCCACCACATTTAAATTCATTATTTTTAATAATTCTAAGGGGGTCTGTAAAACACCAAAATGTGGAGGACAGATTGAGCGATTCTTTTTCTCACGTCGTTAAAAAGTTGACGTTTCAATTTTCACACGAAATATCAGATTTAACCAATTAAAATTAACTAGTAGGAAGTGCGTTTCAGTCGCTTCGAAATAAACTTAATGAGTGCTTTTCCATACGCGGTGTATTGGCAGCCCAATCCTTGAAGAAGAAATATTCGATGAAAACCCCAATATGGTGTTCAAAACCTCCTCCTCCTGCGACGCCGTCTGTTGGTGTGGCGCCGGTAACAGGGTATGTCCAAGATACAGTCGCAATTTGGGCCCTGCTTGGAGCATAGTGCGGTGCACCGCCCGCACGTTTGTAAGTTCACAACTACGCTCATTTCCCTCCCACGTAAACGATCTGATCTTGAAGATTTAAGTAATTCACTCGTACTTCGTCGATGTCTGGGAGAGAAAAATGCTAATTGATTCTTTCCTTGCGTTTGATACAGAGACCTATCAACGACGGAAAGAGCTGGTGTACGATGTTCGATGAGAAATCTTGGTATGATTTCAATCCCTCTGAGGCTTTCCACTCCTCTGAAAAGGGGTGTTCCATGTTGTTGCAAAAACGTGAGAGAATGTACTGGAACGTTGTAAAGGAAGAAAACAATGATTATCACCGAAAAGTTCAACTTCAGTAATATTATCATGGTTACCTTCTACTTCGGGTTAATTGTCGATTTGATAACTGATGAAATTAGAAACACAGATGAATTTTTTCTCTTCAAGTCCGTTGTTGAAATTTATTTCAAGGCACCAGAAGGAGTAGAAGTAACTGCGAATCAGTCAAAGGACTGTGTTGAACTGGCACGTGGCTTGGGTGTTATGGCAGGTATATACACTCTGATGTAAAACAAGGCTTCTTTCATGACGCAGATCATTCATCGTCTTGCCAAAGGTGACTTACTAAGAATCAGATAAATGAGTCCAAGAATTTAGCCCTTGAACCTATTAAATGAACTCATATTACAGCACATACTAAGCTATGTTTCAAGGAACATAACTTTGTTCTTTAGCACCAGCAGAATGTATTAATTCCCTCTAAGGGCTGAAAAAATTTACATCGAACATTATTCGATACTGAGCTTATAAGAAGTCGGTTGTAGCGCAAAAAACCTTGGGAAGTTTCCTCACATACAGTTACAAATGCCAGAAAGTAAACTTCATTTTCAACGACTTAGACGCCTTTCATGGTTAGTGATAATGTTAAACGAAAACGACTACATGTCAGCCCTTGGAATATTAGATTCAATGACTAAATTTTAATTTTAAAAGATAGCAAAGTCACCCACCGTGGCCGTGTGGCTTAAAGCGCAAGCGTGCCCTACACGGAAAGGGTCGAAAGTTCAAATTTCGGCAGTGTCACCCGGAGATTCTTTTTGCTGGGAAAAGGGAAAACTCAGCCATTAAATAATTCCCCACTCCACCCAGGTATCGGAACTGGGTACCGGGTTGACTGGGGGTAACCGTCATTGCGTCCTGGTGCTAGATGTAAGGCATTTGGAAAATCTCTCTTCTACTCTATGTTTTCTTAGTATAATTTAATCAATTGAAAAAATGGGTAGTTAAATAATTAAATTTTGTATGATTGATGATAATAAATGATTAAATTAAGGATTATTTCTGATAAGTATGATCGTTTCATTTATGTCTGTCTAGCAACACTATTGCTGCGTCGCATTTTTCTCTTGTGCTCGTGTAATGTACTTTACAGCGTAAGTTGAACGTATCGTACTTTTAGATTAAGTTGTGCTAGACTAATTGAAATCAAAACTACATGCTAATGTGTAGAAACATATTTACCTTAGTTACACTAGACTTCCGATTTGCCATTGTTATCACTGAGTGCGTTGTGGTACGCTTACTTCTGACAGCCGTGTCGCCATCTTGTGACCAGCCGCCCTTCTGAGACATGATTTCTAGCTGTACTCAAATCATGAAACGGAATAGAATTTCTGAATTGTGTTCCTCCTGCATGATGCTTAAGTGTAGTGATAAATAAACTAACTAATCTTATAATGTCGGTTCAACAGACCTAGAACTCCCAGTTTTCTTTCTTTTTCGTATAGTACGTCTGTCCCGGGACGTCTTATATTTAGAAATTTTTGAAAGGCAATATGTTGTCATGTATCTCATGTGTGACCTTTTTTGGAATTAAACGGTTTTTCTTTCTTTTCATCTATTTCTCTTGAACAATGTCAGAGAGTTAATGATACTTCTTTCCCTAAAGCCAACTATCATCTGTGCCCGGAAATGGGTTGTTTTTTGCCTGCTTCTTTCGTAATCCAAGCTGATCTACGTCTGTAATAGTTGCAGGGCATAAAAGCTTAAATAATACGAAGTCATGTGTGATCATCCCAGCCTGGAATTTTACGACATTATGGGTCTAACTTACGTAAGCTGTTCCTTCTGAGTTTCCCGGAATAACTCTATACTTCCATTCAACCCTACAGCACCTGATCGCGATTGTCTCTCAAAAATTGTACTTTCATCGCCAAGTTGCGGGGTTTTCCTTTGCTGAGTGGCTTCGTCTTTCTTTATCAGTAAACAAGATGAGTCAACTTTTATCCGAGTTTTAATTAACCCTTGTAATATAGCGGGAAATGTAAGTTCTAGTTAGACCTACCAAAAGTTGGCAACGCTCGTGAGAGCAACAATCGCAGCTAGTCTTCTATTGGTCTCAGGTCCAACAACAGTAAAAGTTGGCTGAGTGTGTGTATATAAATTACCTAATGTGGCTAAGTACCTAACTTATACTTCTATCTACTATTACTTAACTTTATTCTATTCTTTTCTATATATTCCCAACTATCTCCGCTCTACTCTTGCTGGCCACATGTCTGGTAATTGAGTATTTAAGTTGTAAGGTATCCAAGAGGTGAGTGAATTATTTTCCTTATGTGATGTGCTATTTGTGTTACTATGTCTATGTTGATCTAATCTTGGGGGTTAGTGATATCTTAACTCTTTAGTGAAGCCTAGTGTGGAATTGCTATATTCTGTAGAATAGGCTATCATTACTAAAACTAAATTATCTTGGATAGGAGATACAATAACTGGCGACGAGATTTAGGTAGAAACACTGGGAGTGACTAAGTAGTAGTGACGTGAGGGAATCTAGAATTTGCCTAGTGAATTTTTGATGTTGATTGTTTCTGCTCACTAGTGTTGCACCACCTAAGAAAATCTAAAATGCCATTGATAGGGTCAGTGGGAGAGTTTAATCCTTTAGAGGAAGAGTTTGTTGACTATGAGGTTAGGTTGCACTGCTACTTCTTAATTAATAAAATAGGGGATAGTGAGAAAGCCCCCTCACTAATTTCTCTAGTGGGTCCAAGAATTGCTAGACTCATCAAGGACCTTGTGTCTCCTAAAAGTACCTTAGAAGCTACTTATGCTGAGATGGTTGAAGCTTTAAGACGGCATTTTAAGCCCACACGCAACCAAATCTTCAAAAAGTTCCGGTTCCATAAGCGGAACCAGAAACAAGGGGAAAGCATCGCTGATTTTGTCACTAGCTTGAAGGCCCTTTCACATACCTGTAATTCCAAACAGGAAGTGCTAGAAGAGACTCTACTGGACAGATTCATATTGGGTGTGTCCAGTAATGACATTAAAAATTGCTTGCTGAATGAAGCTGGCCTGACATGGCAAAAGGCCATGGATCTAGCCACTGCTAAAGAAACCACACTGATAGAAACAGTGGGGTTGAGGCAACCTAATTCTATTTTGAATGTAGGTCAGACTAGAGTTCAGCAAACTGCTTACAGGCCTCAGGGCAAGACTCAGGCACAAGNCCCTATAAAGACAGTAATTGTCATGGTTGTGGCCAAAAAGGTCATCTAAAAAAATGTTGTTTTAAACTAAAAGGGCTGAAATCTGCTAAAGGCAACAAAAATAATTTTGTGCATGCTATGCATGAAAAAAGGGGGAGGGAACACCACCCTAACCCTAATGGAACTAGCAATGTAACCAGTGCAGACTATCCAGTCCCCAATCATGGTTGTTATGGGGAAACATTTTCATTAGCCGAGGAAATGAAACCCCCAATCAGAATAAAATTGTTACTAAATGGTGTGCCATTAGAGATGAAGGTAGATACAGGTGCTGCCAGGTCTATTCTTTCAATGGCCACCTACTCTAGAATACCAACTAAGACAAGACCCGAGCTGAGACCTTCTGATGTTAAGCTTAGGACTTATGGGGAGCTGAACTAGTAGTTTGTGGGGAGATTAGGGCTAACATCCAGCATGAGGCTAGTGGTAGGGCTCCACAGCTAGCAACTATTGTAGTTGTAGACAGAGAGGGGCCAGCCTTGCTAGGTAGGGACCTGATTAACTCTCTAGGATTAACTATAGTTGCTAATAGGGAACATAAGTTGGTTACCCAGGCAGAAGGGCTAGTACAAAAATTTCCCAACCTTTTCCAACCAGGTCTAGGTTGTCTTAAGGGCAGGAAGTTCAAATTGAGATTGATCCCACTGTAGTACCCAAGTTTTGCAAAGCCAGGAATGTGCCATACTCACTCAGACCTAAGGTGGAGGCAGAACTAGATAGACTGGTACAGGAGGGTATTCTCACCCCTGTACAGTATTCTAGATGGGCAGCGGCTATTGTTCCCGTGCTCAAGGCTGATCGAAGCATCCGAATCTGTGGGGATTACAAGCTCACAGTAAACCGGGCCACTAGGCTAGATACCTACCCTATACCGAGGGTGGAAGATTTATTTAGCGGGTTAGCAGGAGGAGTTATATACTCCATAGATTTGTCTCAGGCATACGTTCAACTACCCTTGGATGAAGACTCCAAGGAACTCACGGTAATCAACACCCACAGAGGTTTATTTGCCTATAACCGTCTCAGTTTTGGAATTGCTTCCGCTCCCGGGATCTTTCAGCGTGCCATGGAAGGACTATTGCATGGCCTCCCAGGAGTGTTCTGCTACCTGGATGACGTCCTGGTGAGTGCCACTAATGAGCAAGAGCACACCCAGCGTCTCCATCAAGTCTTATCTAAGCTACAGGAGGCAGGGCTAAAACTGAAAATGGATAAATGCCAAATTGGAGTGCCACAGGTATCCTACCTTGGATACCAAATCGACAAAGATGGATTGCACCCCACTGCAGAGAAGGTAGCAGCAATACAGAATGCACCAGCTCCTACTAATGTGACTCAACTGAGAGCCTACCTTGGGCTCCTAAATTTCTACAGAAAATTTCTAAATCATCTGCAACTATGCTGAAGCCCCTGAATACCTTACTGAGGGATAAAACCCCTTGGAAATGGGATGCAAGTCAGGAGAGAGCATTCCAGAAATCTAAACAAGCACTCCTCGACTCCCAGACCTTGATCCATTTTGACCCTAATCTACCCATAGTGGTAGTGGCTGACAGTAGTGCGTATGGTGTGGGAGCGGTGCTGTGTCACCTAATTGAGGGAATTGAACGTCTATTTTGCCTCCCGAACTCTAACAGCAACCGAGCGTAACTACTCCCAGACTAAGAAAGAAGCTCTGACTATGGTTTTCGCACTCAGAAAATTCCATTGCTACCTGTGGGGACAGGACTTCACTGTGATTACCGACCACAAACCATTGCTATGACTATTTGGTCCGGGTAGAAACATTCCTCCGGTGGCATCCGGGCGCATTCAGAGGTGGGCTCTTCTGCTGCAATCCTACAAGTTCACCTTGCGTCACCGGTCTGGCGTGCTGTTGGGCACGGCTGATGCTCTCAGTCGTCTACCTTTGACAACTCACGAGGAAGCCACGCCCATTCCAGCGGAATGGACGTCCCTAGTAAACTTCCTTGAGTCAGCTCCGGTCACCAGCACCCACATTCGCGACGGTACCCTAAGGGACCCAGAACTTTCGAAGGTATACAAATACTGCCAGGCTGGCCTTCGACGGTAATCGGGGACCCCGATCTCGCTCCGTACACTAGGAGGAGAGACGAATTGTCCACACAAAATGGCTGTGTGCTCTGGGGAGCAAGAATAATTGTGCCTCAAGCCCTCAGACAGGCTATTGTGGATGAACTTCACTCTGGCCATGCAGGATCATCCAGGATGAAGGAATTAGCTCGCAGTTATGTTTGGTAGCCTCTTCTAGATAAAGATCTAGAAGAAACGACTAAGTCATGCAGCGAGTGCCTGAGCACTCGAGCCGCACCGACGAATGCTGAACTCCATCCGTGGGAATGGCCGGCGACGCCTTGGCATCGCATACACATCGACTACGCGGGCCCAATGGATGGAAAATATTATCTAGTGATCGTGGACGCACACTCTAAGTGGGTTGAAATGTTTCCCACAACTGCTACAACCTCTAGCGAAACGATCTCGTGCCTGAAACACACTTTTGCAACATTTGGTTTTCTGGTAACAATTGTTTCGGACAACGCAACGTGTTTCACATCGGCTGAATTCCAAGAATTCGTGAAGGCATG
>JACJUY010001549.1:114043-133517 GCA_014220935.1 Platorchestia sp. MABIK | reverse complement strand
ATATTAGTCATCGAACAAAGAATCAATGTAGTTTCGCAGTCTTATCTTCCGATAAAACTTCCACGTTCTTATTTCACTCTAACACTTACCGCAATGTTGGCCACCGGTGGTCACGGAGGGAATTTTTATGATGTAACTAACTGACCAGTAGTCACAAACTCAATTTTCATAAATACTTAATGAATGGTAAATGAAGGTACGATGCAATTCTTGTTTGTCATTCTTGAACTCGCTTTCTACAATTGACTTCAAATTTGAGTTGAATGCTGAACTTCAGTTTAACCGAGCGAAGTCCTCGTGATAAGATAAGGGCGTGCTATATCATTTCTGGATTTAAGATGACCTAAATAACTTATGACACTTTCTTTATCTAAAGCATTAGATTATTTCAGTCATGAATGCACACCTTACTTTCGTAGGTGATTAGAAATAGAAACTAAATGTAGCAGACGACGCTAACGCCGACGTTTACAAATTAGATTTTACAACAGTGATTTATAAATTAGGCCTAGTTTCTACAAGTTCTACGTTTTATGGCGAAATAGTTCATACGATATGGCGGCAGAAAATTTCATTACCTTTTAAATCGGTTCTGGTAGTTCTTCAGCCCAATAGTGTGTTTTTTAGAGTCCTGAGCTTCAAAAGGAAACAACGCACTCGTCATTGTACCAGGCGGTAAGGCGTAACTTTTCCAGACAATAAATCGGATTTGTAAGTCTCGCTCATTTATTGAGCGTCAAAGAGGAAGTTCGCGTGTTTGCACAAAGATGAATGAAAAGTGAAGCTTCCGCCATGCTGCAATTTTCAACTTTTCTGTTGTAAATGTATGATTGAAATATTTTCCTGTAGTAATGTTAATGAAATGTGAAAATTAGACTTCAAATATGGCATTCATTGGAGCCACTTGTCTTTTGTAATAAAATTAGCTGTATTTTAGTGTAGTTACATGTGAAATCAGAAAATTTGTTATCGAACTTTGCAATGTATTTTCTTGATTTTCTGAATGCCATGTTCGAATGACAGTCTCTGTGCTGCCAATTTGCAGAGCAGAAGCTTTTGGAGCGTAGTTGATTGTCAAAGTGAAAGTTCACTTTACCATTTAATTACAACGACTTTTAAATTCAGATGCATAGAGTCCTAGATTCAGGATTTGAGTCTCGAGAAGGCATTCGTTTGAGGTCGAGTATTCCAATAAGAGAAATTAGGCTAATTTCGCAATGCTACGCAAAAATGACTTGCAAGTAGTCTCCTATGCCTGGCATGCGATTCTTGAGCGTAATTTAAAAACTTCAGGTCATTTGAAACACTCAACCTCAAACTTATAAACCATGTATGAAACCTGTTAACTTTTATGAAATATGGTTACCTCTTCCTTCGAACTATTGAGAGCAATTGCTTTTATATCATTAAGATCCATATTAGAATGGCTTAGCGAACGTAAAAAGGAAATAATTACCAATTTTCCAACATTGTTTGCGATACGACCTACCGATGGGTCGTGCTTGAAGTTTTCCTGCTACGAACGACCCATCGGTGGGTTGTTTGAAATATTTCAATAATCTTTCAAAATTAATCGTATTTTGTAGACCCAGTTACTGTTTGGTGTTTATAACATTGCTACCTACTTTTGGCTTTAAATTTGAGTTGAATATTGAACTTCAGCTAAACCCATCGCAGTCAACGTGTTAACACTCAATCTAATTTTTTCTACAGGCCCGTGCAGATTTTAAGCTTAATAACAGTGATTTGAAGCAAATACTCATGGCTGTAATGTGTAGCTGTGACCAGCTTTGTTAGCTTTGCAGCTTACACGTGGGTGCCCACCACACATCTCTCACCTCCTGTGACGGTGAGTTGTTTCAAAAATCGCATAGCTATTTTATGCCTTAATTTTAACCCGTTTTGTTTTTCGTATTGGACATCATTTTTGCAGATCATCGTTGCATTCCTGAAAATGTGGATGACATTGATATTCTGAAATTATTTTTTCAGCATGAATAATGCGTTATTCAATTTCTCCAACTCAACTGGAATATGTTTAATATCATAGCATTAAAAATTTGTCAATTAAAAAAGCAGCAAAATATAATGATTGACTTGTATTATCAAATAGCGTCACTGTTAACTTTGAGAGAAATACTACCGATAATACTCAAAAATAAATCAAAATATCAAGTTTCACCTGGAAAAAGTGCAAAAAAAATTATACACCGACACTCGTAGAATTTAAGATAATTACGAGTGATAATTACGAGTCGCTAATGGAATTTTTCTTCCTTGTTTTCCACGATGCCTGGAAAGTTTCTTCATTCAGTCAAGTAATTCGTGATGCTTTGGGTCCTTCTTCTAGATCTGCTGTATTCAGAGCATGAAAACATGCCTTCCTACATATCAGTAACTTTCAGAGCTGCAGTAGAAATGGCAGATCTCCGTTGATTTATGAAGTGTAATGAATACATTTATCCCTATAAAGTACACGAAATTTCTTCCTATGGGGACATTAAACTACTTTACCCATACAGTAAACGGTAAATTACCGTACATCTGCAAATTGTCTTAGTTCTATGGAGGGCAATATCCGTTTAAAGTACAGTACACACTTCAATTACCAGAAAATCCACTAGATCCAATTCTTGTTCAAATTCGGGTTTTGAGCGTACAAACTCAGAACGTACAAAGTTTTATGCTGATGTTGTGGCGTATATTGGACGATGCCTTTTCTCGACTCATTGAAATAAACTACCGAAATGGATGAGTCTCCAGCCGTGCTTCATAAGACTAAACCTCTCAGTTCTCGCTTCAGGAAGTGAGATAGCACGGGCTGCCGCTGGGTAGACCCAGTAACTGTACATGCGTCTCTGATGAATTGTCTGCTTGCTGTATGAGCGCGATCTCACATGTCAGCCATGCAGTCACTAGAGTAACTGTAAATGTCAGCCACTCAGCCATGAGAGTAGATGTTCGTGTCAGCCATGCAGTCGCAAGCGTAACTGTAAATGTCAGCCACTCAGCCATGAGAGTAGATGTTCGTGTCAGCCATGCAGTCGCAAGCGTAACTGTAAATGTCAGCCACAAGTGAAACTGAACACATCTGCCACGCAGCCCAACTACCGCTCGAGAAAGTCATCTGTTCGAGCTCGTGTCCTCTGGGCAGTGTTATTCATAGTTGTTTTTCCCCAGGTCCTTGTCAATATTTTTGTCCTTCAACAGATCACTTGCTCAAGCAGCGGATGATATTTGAATGTTTAAAGCTTTACATAAATTTCGAAAACACTGATGTCCTGCCATAAATTTACCGGAATTTTTTATGTCTTTAATTAATGCGAATAAGTTGCGTGGCGATGGGTTAAATTGAATACTCAATTTATGAAGTTGTACGAGTCTGAGAAAAACACGTTCGTCTTGATATTTTTCAAAGTATAAAGGGGTGAGTAAGATTTCAAAAATATAAGTGATTTAGCTTACGTCATTTTGATGCGAATAATTCGGAAATTTGTAAAATGTGAAACACCTGAACATGTAGACATTTTTCTTTTTATTGTGAAATTTATTATTTTAAGTGGTGAACCAAATTATTCTTAGAGATTATCGTAGAACACTATCACTTCTGGGAAAGGTATCAAGGCACGATGCAGCTTTCTTTTTGAGTATTTTTTTCAGTAATAATTAAAGAGGAATGATTTATTTGAGCGTCACAATTATCTCTACATAATATGATCATTACCTCAGTTAACTGAGTGGTGCAACATGGCGCAGTGAAGAATTCAGTATACGAATTTTTTCATTTTTATCAACTTCAGAGTGTAGTAGGACTTCAGAATTTTTATTTCTGGTTTTCCATTCGCGTTCTGATTGATCGACATGAAAACGCATTGAAGTGTGTTAGATATAGCAATCAAGTCACATCTTGGAGACATCTATTCCTCGTTGAACGCAAATGTAAAAAATAAAAAATTGAGGGTAGTTTCAGTCTTTTTATCCCCGAGCTTCAATTTTGAATCGCAGTGTATCCTTGATTCGGTAATTTAAGTATATTCCACATGATATGGCCTTTGAAAATTATTAATTTTCCTGCTCAATTTTGTTTCGTGCTTAACTAAGAGTTTCATCTTATCTTTTTATATTTCAGAGTACGTTGAACCTCACTGGATCTGCCTTTTGAAAGCTCTTCCATCTCGTGCAGCTGTAAGGTGAGAAGTAATGTAGTTCTTTGGAATTTCTCTCGACGTTAAAGCCGACATCATGTCATGCATGGTTAGGGCAAGTGGAACCCGCCGTCATCTTTGAAAGCTTTTCTTAAATTACAGAAATTATTCTTGAGGACAACTTTAAAGATTTAAATGGGTAGCCCTTATCACTTTGACACCTGTACTTTTGTGGCTGAATATAAATCCGGAATGAATGTCTATTTTTAAAACCGGACTCTGTTGAAAAAACAGGTTCTCTCGGTCATTTTTTAGCGCACAGGTATCCAATTAACAGGGTAGGAGTCTGGACGGAGAGATGAACCAAAGTAGGCAAGCTATCAAACAAACAAACGACGAACAAGTTTAATTATTACATGGGGAACATTGTCACCCTTGGCAAGCAAACAACCTCAATTATTCCCTAGGGAGATATGGTCGGCGTTTATTTCGGGCCATTAGTTTTTATGGAGATGTGACAAAGTAAAGCAAACAACCTTTATTATTTCATTGCGGGATATGGTCGGTATATTTTTTCTAGTCACTAATTTTATTGAAATGTGACCAATTATGAAATTGGCACAAGCCCAAGTAACACGATGCTGTTGTTCAACTTAGTCATTGAGGATCCTATCCAAGATCAAAGGGAGCGACCTTGCCAGCTGCGCTAGATGATGCTCATTAAGAGTGGATCTGGTGACCCCAGCCGAGACATTGGACAGTACTCTGGTTCAATGCACTTGTGATCAATAACTTGAGTGACCAGGTGGTATCCATGGTACCACACGTACTGGACAGCACTGCATGTACTATAGTTCATTGCACTTGTGATCAATATCAAGAGTGACCAGCTGGAATTTATGGTATCACACGTATGTGGTATTTCTAGCATATGACAGTATATTCTGTTTTTCACATGCCCTGCTAATGGAATATACATTGGTTACTTCTATGATTGTTTGCTTGGTTGTTAGCGTCTGTGGTTGCTTGCTTAGTGGCTTGGTTGTTGGCTTGATTGGTTACTTGTTTGCTTGCTTACATACTCGATTGTCTGATCTCTCCGTCCCTCTCCTACCGGTTTATCAAATCCGGAAATTACCACTCAGTATAAGTACGCAGTAATATATTAACAATAAATCGTACCCTGATTGTCTTAATAACGTATCACTCCGTAAAATGAACGCAATGAGAGCAAAATTTCCGTTTATAAACTTTTACATTTTTTTTTATTTTTCCCTTCCGTATTTAGAGGTTAATGTAGTAAAAACTAAAGTAGTGAACCACTAGCACAGGTACGCTCATCATACGCTACAGCTTAAGCAATCACGGAAAAGTTGATACAATTAAATATTAACAACTCATTAACATTATTCAACTTGCATGCAGTTAGATAAGAAGCAAGACAGAACTTTAGCCGGCATTGTTGGTTGCGCAGGTACACCAGTAGAATATACTAATACCGGATGATGCTGGTTTTACAGATTTTCTTTGTTTGACCTTGAATTTATAAAAGTACTGGAGATAATCATAAAGTACAGGAAATAATAGAAGAACATGAAATAATAAAAATACTGGAAATAGTTATAAAGTACTGGAAATATTTATAATGCACAGGGATTAACAAAGCTACTGGAGATATTTTAAAATTACAACAAATAAAGGTACAGCCGATATTTATAAAGTACAGGAAATATTTAGAAAGTACAGGCAAAAATAAAAGCACGGCTAGTGTTCTTATTGGGGTGTGATGCAGACCATGAAAAACTCCGGTAGAAAAATGAGTTTTTATTACATCGCGCATGAAATGAAAAAACACCCTAAAGAGTTATAATGAGATAAGAGGAGCTTGAAAACTGTGTCTTCTTTTCTAATGGAAGGCACTTGCAGTGGTGCAGTGAAATAGTTGTCTCTGTATCAATGGAAATGGCACAGGCATCTTGCCAAGTGGTGAATTAATGAATGATTAGTGAAGAACAATCATTCAAGTGGAGGATAATATGCTTCAAAGTGCTGTGCTGTGGATGACGGTGAATGCGTAAAAATATTTTTAAAATATAATTAAAACATATAATAAGTCATATCTTAGGCTTGAGCAACTTCTTACGAAGAATTTCATGACACTTATTCACATATTGGCGCACTTACGAGCAAACAACTTTTGAAGTCAAACTCCAAGAAGACGTGAATCTATAGGAAAGAAGATAATAAATCGCAACCGTTTGTAAAAATTATTTTATGCATTTCAAGTACTCATAGCTGTTACGCACGTTAAAAATATATACCAAACGAATGTGCCAGCTGAGTGGGTCTCTCAATAGTTCATGTGTCACGGAGTGTTTACACACACTAACCTACCTTCCCGACATGCGGGGCACTACTGAGCGCACTGCCGCCACTGCTTGCTATTTGCACTGCTATGGCTATGGCAGTGGCACTCGGTGCTGGAGTACGTTATCGTACGTCAGCCACGAGGAAATATTCCAGTAATAATGTGTAATGTATTGCACATGTAATAGACCATTTCCCCCCTTCGAATATCTTGAACATCCAAACTGTTTCCTGATATGGAAGATTTTCTTTCATGACGGTTCTCTGTAGTAAGCCTCGAATAGAAATCAACTCACTGAATGCGATTTGTTCCCGTGTGTCACAAATAAACTTTAGGGCATCGAAAAGGCAGGAGAAATTTTAATTTTCAATTTGCTTACTTCATGGCGTCTCCAGGAATATCTTATTAGGTTACCTCAGCTATAGATAGGCCTTCGTGACTTCTGTCTTCCGCACCCACTTTGCTTCTTCCAGTTTTCATCCCTTCTTTGTTATCTCCTATTTGTCTTACCTTCCTCTTTCTTCAGAAGTTGATGCTTTCATACGCAGAGCTCCTCTCAGGAGGATACAGCCATTGTATCTATGGGAATTAGCGCTCCCAGGGGGGAAATGTGTGAGGGCCCTTTCTGGGATTTAGGTAGGCCTCTTTTTTGTTGAAACAAGATGTTTTTTTATGTTTAGGACCACCTTTTTTCGGTACACTGCTGTCCTGTTTTCCAACACTTACTACTTTCTTCTTCAACATTATTTTTGTTTTATAATCTTATTTCTCAACTAACTGTTTGTATGCCCTTTCTGCATAGATTCCGCGTTCCCTCACATCCATACTAAATGGTGTCTTTTTCCTTCCTCTCTTTGGATAGCATTTGTTGCGGATAGGGAGGCTTATACTAACTAATAATCTAACCTAATCATGCGCAGAGCATCCTGTTGGGAACACACTTTGTGTGTGAATTACCCATTTTCTACAGGCCATACTAAATGGTCTCTTCTCATCGGTCTCTTGAGATCGTCTTTCTTTTTGCTATAGGTAGTCCTAAACAAACTAATGTCAGCTTTGGTAACAGTAATGATGGTGCGCAAGCACCTGATAATTAAACGAAAATCTAAACTACGCTCACATTAGTCAATAATTTACTGTTAAATTCAGGAAAGTTTCTTCACTGGTGCTGATAGGAGGGAATAAATTCCGATAGAATTTGGAAGAATGATTATTTTCGATTCTGATTTGATTGCCATTTGTACTAACTTATTTAATTATTTTCCCTAACTTGAATATCATTCATCCTTTAACTATTCAAGGCAGATGGTCTACTGCTTATTTTCTGTGAAAGAATGAAACAAACAAGAAATGAGTTCAAGCTTAACGCATTGCGTCTCCATTGGTGATCTATTCCGGCGTCTGCAGACATCTCATATATTAATATTCGTCGGAATGTATCTGAATGGGCCAGTCGTTTGCTTGAACCGCAAATTTATGAGGAACTTAGATAGCAGGAAAATTCCAAAGAAATTAATCGTATTTTATGGCAAAACGTTCGGAGTCCAGCTCTATCACCAGTTCAAAAAGTACAAATCATTATGTCTGAAATAAAAGATAAAAAATAAATCTTAACGACAGTCATTTAAAGATATCACGAAAACAAAAATATGTCAGAGAAAAATGATGTTTAAAATATTTCAATCTATTTACTATTTGCAACGGGTATGAACTATCGGTAGTGTTTAACGGGCGGGTTTTCGTTTAAAAATGTGTCAAGACCCGAAAATCCTAAAGTCTTAAGGGGTTGAGGCAGAGTCTAAGATTTTAAGCCGTCAGAAGAAATAGGTGCGTGACATTTTTCAGAGTGATTGCGTACTGCGGAGTGAGTGGGACGTGTTAATAAATATAACTTCCAGTTATGTGCTAATTGAGTCCCAGTACGGAAGCTTCTACCCCGATGCTCCATCACTCTAATATAAAAATTCCGTGACGTCATGCCGACGAACGATGATGCGCACTGCACACAACTGTAAGAATAAACTATGTAGAGAGAAATACCATAGGAAGCTTATCCTTGTTCCGAAGAGAGACACCTTAAAATTATTAACAAGAGCCACGCGTCACTGAAAGTTATGAAACTGAAAGTTGTACTAGCACACCCCTCTCACTCCGCAGTATGCAATCACGCAGAAAAAAGGCAACGTATTTTTATCTTTTGTCGACTTCAAATTTTCAGACTCTGCCTCAACCCCTTATGCGCTTAGGATGTTATAATCTTTAAATATTTTTAATCGACAACCCGCACTTAACAATACCGACAATTCATACCCGCTGCAAATAGTAAATAGATTGCAATATTTTAAATTTGATTTTTCTCTAACACATTTTTGTTTTCGTGATGTCTTTTAATGACCGTCATTAACAGTTATTTTTCCACCTTTTATTTCAGACGCAGTGATTTGTATTTTTTGAACTGATGATGAAGCTGGAGCTCCACACCTCCTAAACAACGTAGACTTGAGGGCAGTAAAGATCTCTTATATTTTAACGCGCGTTTTATGAGATTGCTTTGAATTTGAGTACCTTTTAGAAATTGGTTCCCCTCTTACGTGGTTACCAAATCACGGCTATTTTTTTCGGTTCAAGGCGTACGCGATGACCATCAAACTTGAGTTCGAGTGTCTGATCATGTTCGTTGATAGACCGTCTCATCATGGTTGTTGAAGAGGTTATCATTGGCCCGGCTGTTGCAGCAAAATAAAGCACTTGATCTTATCTCGACGCGATAACGCGTCGAGACTACACGATAGGATGATCGAGTCTGCGAGTGTCTTCTATTGCTTCTTGGTTTCTGCATTGAATTTGTTTAAATTAAGGGAATTTCGGTATTTTTGGTTTCTGTTCAGGAAAGGTAGTCATGAGAACGTAACCGACGAATCTCCGTGTTCTATTTCTAATCATTTTACGTTCAAGCTTGAAAACACCGAACAACTCACAAATGGCTCATGAATGATTTGGAGCCGTAAACTCGTTTTTTGACTCTACAAGTTTGCTTTATCAGAACGCGATGTGGAATCGAACTTCATTATTCTGAAATAAAATCGTTGAGTAGTTGCCTCTTCACCGACATTAAAGCTTCAAAATCGATACCATATTTATACATGAGGAACAGAGTTCAGAAAGTTAACTTGAGAATTTCATTAATTTTTTATCTCTGTGTCGATGTTTCTTTTAAAGAATACTTCCGTATGCAGGAATTTCAATCAAATTCGTTTAGAGTTTTTCAACATTATCATTGATTTTCATAAATTTTAAATAGATGCTAACTTGATTCGGTAACTTACAATTGATCTCTTATCTGATTCAATCCCCGCATAAAATTCGCCTATTATTTAATCTAACGTACGATGAAAACATCGGTGACTGGTTAAAAAATACCTGCATTTTCTTTCTAGTACGAGTGTACTACAAGACCCTGCACTAACGTGAATCAACAAGTTCCGTTAAATCCCTCAAAGTTTCGTGGTTTCCACATTTTCTCTCTTCATGAGACTACTTAACAATGTGTTAATCCGCATGCTTGTATGAATGAGTAATAATTGAATATATTTCACCTAATTTTATGCATAGATTCATATGATTCGATCTCCGTATTTGTGGTCATGAATTTGACAGCTCTGAGCTATACGAACTGATGATTAAATTTGGTGTCAATGTGTCGGCGAAGAATTTCTACAATTTAAGCAATTAACCAATGTTTTAAATTGGTTCTTTTATCAAATATGCTCATGTATGTAGCATGTAGACACATTTTATAAATGTGTTTGGACGCGTAGACGAGGAAGGGGAAAATAAAGCGTAGACGAATCTCCAACATAGTTCTTGGGATTGTGCCTAAATTATTTATGATGCAAAAACAACCCTCAAGGGGATACTACTATTGTATCTATGGAAATTAGCGCTCCCAGGGGGAAAATGTGAGGGCTCGAGCTGAGAGTTAGGTAAGCCTTCTTATTATTGAAATATAATGTTTCTTGGTATGTTAAAAACCACCTTTTTCTGTTCACTGCTGTCGTGTTTTTCAGCACCTCTGACTTCCTTCTTCAACTTTTATCTCATTCCATGAACTTCTTTCTCAACTTACTGTTTCGATGTCCTTCCTGCATTGATTCTTCATTCTCTTGTCACCAAATTTAATGGTGCCTTCCTCCTTCCTCTCTTCGATACGCTTTTTTTTGTGGCGGTTAGGGAGGCTTAAACTAACTTATAATCTAATCTGCTTTTGGTTTTATTAGATCAGAAAACATGCAGCGATTAGAGGTCTGAGCTGAGAGTTAGGTAGACTCTCTTTTTGTTGGAATAAAATGTCTTTTGTTTTGTTGAGGACCATTTTTTTCAGTTTAATGCTGTCTTGTTTTTCAGCACCTTCTATTATCTTCTTGAACTTTTATCTTGTTTCATAAAATTCTTTCTAAACTGACCGTTTCTATGCACCTTGTGCATATATTCCGCTTTCCCTTAACTTCATACTAAATGGTGCCTTCCTCTTTTCGGAAGCCTTTGTTGAGGTTAAACTAACATCTAATCTAATTTACAGAAATTAGAGATGTGATTCCCTCTTTGCTTCAATTTTGGTAGTTCTGTAGTAGCTCCACTAGTGTCTACAGAGGCAGCGATGTTGATGTGAGAAGCTTTTCATGCTTCTACATTCTTTAGTTACCAATCATGTTTTCACGTATAGTAAAAGCTTATAACCAATTTCACCATTGCTCTGGTATCGTTTCTTACGACATTGCTCTATTTGTCACATCGAGTGCCGAGACTAGTCTATGCCGTCTTAGAATTAGATAGGTTACTTTAAGCTTCCCTAACCAACCACAATAATGGTCTTACTAATAGAGGAAGAAAGAAGCACCATTTAGGATGGCGTAACGAGAAGGGGGATATCTACGCACAAGGTATGTTCCCACACAAGATCCCCTGCGAGTAAAAACAGTGAGTGGGAAGTAAGTTTACGAAAAGGATAAAAGTTGAGAAAGAAAATAGTAGGTACTGAAAAAGAGATCAGTAGTGAACCGAAAATAGGTTCTTAAAAAATATCAAACCTATTTTAATTGAACAAAAAGAAAGCCTAGCTAACCTTAAGTTCGGGACCTTACGCCTTCCCCTGGAAGCGTTAATTCTTATGGGAACATATTCGTCTATTCCTGAGAGTAATCCTCGTGAATTTCAGTTTTATCATTGTTTTTAAACTCATTTCATCAATAAAGATAAAAAATAAATTACAAACTCTGGTCAAGACACTGGTGCAGTGAACTTGCTCCTTAATCTTATCAAGATGACTATGCTAGGTGTCAACTTTGTCTAGACTTGTAATCTCGGAATAACCCCTATTTTGACATTCGTTATCATGCGACAATGGACGTGGAAAAGTTCATTTAAGCCCTTTAGACGTGTGAAAGCATTTATACGCACCTCAAAAACAGCAACGTCATACTGTTTTGATTAGTTCATTTTTACTGTGTCTTGAGTTCGTCGATAAATATGCGAAGTCTTTCGTACATTTAAATAGTTCCGTAAGAGAAGGAGTTTCGTACTGAATTTGTTTCAGTGAGAGTACAGTACCCAGTGAGACGTAAATTATATTTGCAGTCAGTCGTTTTATGATATGGCTTTACGAAATCTGCTTAGTCATAGCACCATAAGCTGGTGGCAAGCTAAAGTGTTAATGTACCTTCATGTGTTATCGCTTATTGGAAGTCACTGAGTCATTTTATCGAGTATAAAACGTAATAACATTTTACCACTGGAAAATTCAATCGCTTTGATACGCTGTTTTAATCTGCCGTCTGTAGTGTAGCAGTGAACTAAGGATTCCCGTTAGTTTTCCTTACACTAAAAACTTAGAATTTCCCGATAGATTTTAGTGTTTGTGTCAGTGTTTGAATGGACGCCACTTCACCATGGTCATACGACTCGCATCATCATTTACAGTGGCAACCTACTGTACGAAAACATTCATATGATCCTCTTAGAATATCTTCATCTCAATGTTCTGAAATGAGGGATGTGAAGAAGTAATACATTGTTGAGTGAACTTAGTTACACACACTTAACCTTGAGTAAAAATGAATTTAAAATTCGGATAGCTCAAGCTAAATAAGAAAACTTGCGTCATGTTATCACATGCACGCTAGCTCATTATAGGCTGTCCACACTTCTTTTTGAAGGAAACGAGAAGAAAATATTAAATTATGTATATACTCTTCTACAGTTATACATCAAAGTATACTAAAAACACAGAAATTACCGAGTTACAATATTAAGGTTTCTGAGCCGTTCAATTCTCGAAGAGATGCAGCAATGCTTTCTAGCAAGCACTGGAAATAATGCACAGTGAGCAGGGGCTGTATTTTCTTCAGGAGGACGAGGTCCCCGAGGGAAGTCTTCTGAGCCAGAAGCTTGGCGGCTCCCTCTGATCGACTTGGAATTACAAGAAGACGCTTCTTGTGCCTGGGAAAACACAAGGGAAGTTGATCGACGAGGAGAACACCAATTCCTAAGCAGAACAAGACAGCTTGCCACAGCCAGAACCCGATGAACATCTTCTCGTAAAGCTCCATGAAGGGCAAGTAACACCCGATGGTTTCCGTGCGGTCTATCCACAGTTGCATCTCAGGGCTCAGCTCGCACTCTACGAACGGCGGAAACGTGACGGATATTGGGTCACTGAAGTTACGCATTTCTCTCACCACAAACAGGTGCAGAGGCACGAAAAAGTAGAACCCCGCCACTGTCATGTCCAGTACAAAAACCACTACCAGGTTTGTCGCAATGCTAACTAGAATGGCATTGGTTCTTCTCGCTGGCAAATGCACGTGTCGTCCAACATTTTCGAAAAAATATCGTTCGCAAGCAATGTACCGTTGGAAGCTGATGTCCATCGCGGCGATGTGAGACAAAAATTTCTGAACTTTAGGATCATCGATTTTCCTTACGAACCACTGCAGCGCGATGAAAAAACTCAAAGCAAGTCCAAACGCATAGGGGATCCATTTGTAATACAAGGCGTAGTGACGGATGTTTTTCCCATCGGTGTCTTGCTGAACCGAGAAAGGATAAGTCATGCAAACATCTTTCATTTCTGGGCTGATTGAACTTCGGTCGAACTTGTTCACACAAACGGCGGTTTCCTGAACAAAGTACCAGCCTGACAAGGACACTGAAGTGTACGCCAGCAAGATAACGCTGCTCCAGCGGTAGTGTAAGAACACGATGAAGCTGTCAACAGTACTGCAGAAGTAGCTTGGAGGCTTTAGATGCTCGATGTACGGTTCCACAAGTTCTAAAATTCGGTTATGGTTGCGAAAAGACATTCGGAGAATTTTACTCGACTTTTATATGAACTTGATTTTTTTTTTAAATAGGAGGAATTGAGTTAGTCTGAGTGTTATTATCGCCTCACACCGTATCCAAAATACGCATGAGAGAAGACATTCGGTTGTCTTTGCGCTACGCGAAAATAATTTGAATAAGTTTTGTTGTGAGAAGAAATGCATGCGCTGCTGAATATTTCTAAGACTAAACGAGTCCTCCGAAATATTGCTGACACCTCTTTGATATGAAATTACGTTGATTTTTGAAAATTGAGTAATGGCTTTGGATTTTTAAACGGACGGCATGGAAGTTATTTCTGAAGGAATTATTGGATGATCTTGATTCCTTTCCCTCCGGGGGATACAATTATTGTATCTATGGGAATTAGCGCTCCCAGGGGAAAATGTAAGGGCCCGAGCTGAGAGTTAGGTAGGCCTTCTTTTCGTTGAAATAAAATGTTTTGTGTTATGTCAAGGACCCCTTTTTTCGGTTCACTACTGTCCTGTTTTTCAGCACCTCTGACTTTCTTCTTTAACTTTTATCTTATTTCATGAACTTCTTTCTCAACTTACTGTTTCGATGCCCTTTCTGCGTAGATTCCGCATTCCTTATCTCCATATTAAATGGTGCTTTCCTCCTTCCTCTCTTCGATACGCTCCTCATTTTTGTAGCGGTTAGGGAGGCTTAAACTAACATGAAATCTAATCTCATCTAAGCTTTTCGGGCTGCGGATCAGTAATCAACTCCCTCGCATACCTTTTAGGATGCGAAGGTAAACAAAAGCATGCCAGATGACGTCAGAAAAATATCTCTACGTAACATTCACAATATTTAAAAAAAATATGTTGATATTAAGATTCGTTGTAACATATTAGGTAACTGCAATAAATGTGGACGCGAAGAAAAGGGCATATACTCAAGAAGCAAAGTGAAATAGGGAAATGGTAATAGTTTAAAAATGCGATGTGATAAGAGTCAATCTGAAACTAGATTTGGTTTCAGTCACCCAAATAATTAGTCTATAACTGCTGAAATTGACCATGCTAACTACTGCTTGTTTGGATTTGTTGACCAGTGTTTGGAATTTTAGCAACGGCAGTTCAGGTGCCCAGTCTAACTTTTTCGCCGCCTGCATGCATGTTTTTCGCCGCCTAAGCGATTTAATCGCTTAAATCGCTAAGGCGTCGAATAACATGGATGCAGGCGGTGAAAAAGTTGGACTAGGTGGCAGTCACACGTCCGAAATTTCAAAATTCCTCACGCGATCCTTGTTCATAAGCATTTGAAGACTTCAAAATGTGAACTTTGAGATAATACTGCAATGCAATAATATTTAAAAGAAAGGAGTGAATGCAAAGTTTCGCACGCGAAATTAAATTAACAAGTCGCAAGTTTTGCGACTTTACTTACACAAAAATGTTTGCAAACTCTTAAAAATTCTGATGGATGCTCATCTCGGCATATTTACATATGAATGCCAATTTAAAAATCAAGGCAGTTTAAATCACTTTTGTCTATTTCTATACTGAAATCCAATGGCAGACGTATTAAGGTCAAGTTCCAACGCACGTGATAAAAGTTTCAAATCACCGAGGAATTTTTATTTTACTCACACAATTGCCACAATTTACATACAATTATTGACAATCGTTTAAAAGTTTTTTATAAATTATTTGTTGAAAACTCTGATACTATTGTCTTTTTGACTCAATATCAATAGATAACTTTCCATTAAAAACTTGACTCAACATTTTAACGCCTTGACTTTATTTCTATTGTTTCTTGCCTAAAAAAAAAGAAGTATATATATATGTACAAATATACGTTGTTCTCCTTTTTATCTTGCATCTTCTGTTATTGGATCTCCCACCATAACTGAGGGAGTAAAATTCCTTAGTAGCTTCACCTTGGGCATGATTATTATACAACCTAAATTCAGTCATTCCTACATTAATTTCTTGGACACACTTTCAAGCGTCGCTGTCATTGGAAACATAGTAATATTCTGTTCGTCAGTATTTTTGTGCTGAATGGGAAATTTTCCATTTAAACGATCTCCTAACTTATTGACTGTGACTGACATCCAAATTGCTCACAGCATACGAACTGCTAAAATTTCCCAGATTATCTCAACTCTTTACTGACGTATATCTGAAAATCTTATCTACAAAGAACATTTTTCACAAACACGTAATATCAGAAATAAAATGACAAGAATCATTGATCCCATATAGATCAAATCTTGGAAGTAAAAAGAATTTAAACTTCAGAATCCATGCTGCAGTGGCTTCGCATCTGAGAAAGCGTTGACCGGTATGGGAAGTTTGAGACGCGTGCGGCCAGATCACGTGTGTTTCAAGCCTTGGGTTTCCTTTGCGCTTCTGGAGCTGGGTTGGTGATGCGCCACTCGGTGATGCGCCACTCGGTGATGCGCCACTCGGTGATGCGCCACTCGGTGATGCGCCACTCGGTGATGCGCCACTTGGTGATCTGCAGGGAGTTGCGAGAGGGAGGGGGAGTCTTGACGGGGGAGGAGGAGGAGGTGGAGAGGGTAGGAGAAGGGACAGAAAGGGAGAAACAAAGAAAGAAACGGAAAAGTAAAGAGAAAGAAGGTAGAAAAATAGACCGTACAGAAAGAAGGCAGAAAAAAGTGAGACAGTAAAAAGAGTAAAGCAAGGAAAGCAAAAGAAGGAAATAAAAATAAACAAAAACGCTCGTTTAGAAAAGTCAAATAGAACGCCTGTTAAAGTCTAGATTTTCAATATGATGGCGAAATCTCTCAATAGAATATGTTACGATAACTTATCATGCCGGCCAGTTTGCTAGCTGGAACCCAGCCCAAATGCTCCGGTTTATGTTATCCAGTGACTGAAATGAGTAACTAATGCAAGCGTTTCACTGATTGGATCGAATAAATGCAAAATAAGAACTTTAGTGTGTTTACTTTCTGATTGATCTTGGAAAATCTGGCCCATAACATACGTGTTTTGAGTGGCTTGTTCAAAGTGAGCAAATAAAAAACAGTTTTCTTTTTCTTTCGCATTGAGCAACGATGGAGTGAATCCTGGTCGTTGTAACCTCATGAAGGCCTCACTCAGTCACGGCTTGGAATAGATTACGAGAATTTTAAACGGTTTTCAGCTTATTCTTCATTCGCAACCATCGTTTCTCTGTAAAAAGGTATAAAAACAGGCGTGGGGGCGATTACCTTGCCGAGTCTATACACGTGGTAGCTATTTCAGTTTTTCAAAAAGCACTATGGTCACAGGCGTACACAAATCCCTTATCTTTGGGCTTCACGGAAAACAACCCACAACCTCTTCATAAATAGAAATTTTACGGCCGTGAAGCTCAAGGCGCTCAGGCTACAAGCAAGGGAACACGATGACATTCCCTGTCGCTTCCAGACGCCACCACAAACACATCGAGTGTGAAGATTTATTACAGTCTCGTGTGACGGCTGGCGACCTAGTTTTATTTTGGTTTCCAGATCTTTAACGAGCAATGCACTCCATTTGTTAGCAAATTATTTCACTTTTTCAGTTCACATAACCTTTACTCAACCTTTACTTCAGTTGACATAACCTTTACTCAACCTTTACTTCAGTTGACAAAACCTTTACTCGTAACCTTTACTTCAGTTGACATAACCTTTACTCGTAACCTTTACTTCAGTTGACATAACCTTTACTCATAACCTTCACTTCAGTTGACATAACCTTTACTCATAACCTTCACTTCAGTTGACATAATCTTTACTCATAACCTTCACTTCAGTTCACATAACCTTTACTCATAACCTTCACTTCAGTTGACATAACCTTTACTCATAACCTTCACTTCAGTTGACATAACCTTTACTCATAACCTTCACTTCAGTTGACATAACCTTTACTCATAACCTTCACTTCAGTTCACATAACCTTTACTCATAACCTTCACTTCAGTTCACATAACCTTCACTTCAGTTCACATAACCTTCACTTCAGTTCACATAACCTTTATGTGCTCTGGGTTCGTGTTCACATTTGTGTTCTATGTGCTCTCCGGGTTATGTGTTCACATATATGTTCCCTGCGTGCCCCGGTTTATAAGAACTACGTTTGATCAGCACTTTTTGTGTCACGCACTGTCATCTAGTAAGGTGCTATCTGTGTACGATGTTTTATGTGAATATTATGCATTATGTGCACCTACATTACTTTCAAATAATATGAATTCATTTCCTACAAGACAGACTATACCTAAAATTTCTTCACTGTTGGTGGTCTTCCTCACGCAGAGTTATTTGAGTAGCTTGGCTGGGATCTAATGATCTCTATCTGCGTTAATCGCATTTTGAAATATGAAGGCGGCGTACCTGCTGTATGTGGCGGGATTCCACACGTTCGCCAGCTAAGAAACCGCGACCGCTGGACGGTTTGGGTAGACTCATGAATTATTTGAGCATTGTTTGTCGGTTAATGAAACGTTCCAACCTTGCCTTTTGACTTCTGCGTCGTCGAGTTGAAACGTTTGCACCTTGCGTTTTGACTTCTGCCTCGTCGAGTTGAAACGTTTTCACCTTGCCTTTTGACTTCTGCGTCGTCGAGTTGAAACGTTTTCACCTTGCCTTTTGACTTCTGCGTCGTCGAGTTGAAACGTTTTCACCTTGCCCATTGACTTCTGCGTCGTCGAGTTGAAACGTTTTCAAACACTTGACGCTTGTTTTTGGCGTTAAGGATCTCGCACTCGCGAATATCGTTTGTAAACGTGTTTTGTGGATAAACATTTCAATAGTTTGACTCCACAGTGAATTATTCCTTCATAGCGTTTACTCTTGTGTAATGCATTAGCACGAATACAAAATTTCCCGAGGAAAATTGCGCTCGAAACATTTTATGTCTTATATCAAGAGAAAAGTTAGGAAAGAAACACGCACATGTGAAACGTTTTACCTTTACATCAACTTATAGCTCAGCGAAATGTGACCACGCACGCACTGTATACACCAGTGGTTCTTAACCTGGGTTCGGCATGGTACAGTTAGTGCACTAACACAGTACTTAGTTATATACATATGTTTTGAATTTGAAGAAAACAACACAGTTCATTTTTTCAACTACAAAGGGTTCGATGAATGCATGGATGGAACTTGTGAGGTTCAGCACCTCCAACAAGGTTAAGCACCACTGCTATAGACCCATGAGCTATAGTTCCAAAAGACTTACTCGCCACGCTTGGAGTTCTCTCGAAGTGCTCCTGTACAAGATCAAGGCATGTCAAAATAATAACATACGGTTCCAAATTACAAAAATGATTTCCAATAAGCTATCGACTTTGTGTGCCAAACAGTGCAGTCCAGTCATGCGCTGCTCGTGATCCGTAGGTTATGAAACAATGGGGAAAAATATGCCCCCAAAATCCACCCCCCTCCATCCCCCTCCATCCCCTTCCTCCTTCACACACACAATCTGCTGCGTACACCACGCGGTCGTTTGCTCGGCTCGCTACACACGTGCTCGTCCACAGCAGGAATGTGGTTCCCAACTGACACACACACACACACCCCCACATACACACACGCACCACACACACACACACCACAGGCACTCACACACCA
>JACJUY010001549.1:96206-108332 GCA_014220935.1 Platorchestia sp. MABIK | reverse complement strand
GTTGTGAAGGCCATAACTCGGAAATGAAGCATTTCCGGACATATGTTGTAATGAACTATTTTGATTGTCTACATGTGGGAAATACATACCTGAAATTATGCCGTGTATTTTTGAAACACCCTGTATATTGTCTGGCATTCCAAATTATTTTTACACACATTCAAAAGTAATCATTACTTCGAGAAACTGGTCGTGTTGTAAGGCAATCTCTCGTTTTCTAGCTCTAACGTGCACTTGCCAGCCATAGATTGACATTTTCTCCTATTCTAAAAAGAATTCCTCACCTTGAAGGTTATTTTACTTTCAGAATTCCGAAATGGAATTGGCTAAACAAAAGATCTGGAAAAATCAATCAAACGAGACTGCTTATAAGAACATTTACACAGCTTCCTTCCGTCAGTAGATGGTGCCGTCAATAAGAAATCAAGTAGAAAATGGATTCCCTTATAAAACTAAGCATGGAGTATTTTATGTGGGGTATTCGCGCATACTTGATTATGGGCTCATTTGGAGACAAAATCTACTGCGCATGGACGGTGTTCAACTCCCTCCTCCTGTTCGCCGCACCACTTGCTTGTCGAAAGTTGAACAGCAAAAATGCGTCCGCTGCAAAACATTGTTCAATCCTTTCAAGCACTACAACGAGGAGACAAGGAATTGTGTTGCGCTCATAGCCAATGAGCAAAATGTACTGGAGCAGAAGAGCTTTGACAAGCACGTATACAATAATAATGTAGCCCGCTTGAACGGACCATTTTACGACTTTATAGAAGCTCCAATACGCCACGAACACATAGAGGACATTACTATTTACGCACTAGACTGCGAGATGCTGTATACGGAGTTGGGCCTTGAGGTTGGTCGCGTTACGGTGGTCGATTTGGATCTTCAAACTGTTCTCGATGCTTACGTTCAACCTATAGGAAAAATTATCTGTTACAATGAGAAGTTTTCTAGCTTAAGGCCTGAGTGTTTTATTGGCGCCCGTACATTTGAAGAGGTTCGCTCTTCCTTTCTGGATATTGTCGAGCGTGACGATTTCCTTGTTGGCCACGGCTTGCACTGTGACCTCATAGCTATGCGCGTTGTACACAAGTGGGTCATTGATACGTCTCTGCTGATAGATTATGAGGATGGCAAGAGGAAGGGACTCAAGAAGCTCTGCCAGAAGTATCTCGCAAGCACAATTCAGGAAGGAAATCATTCAAGTGAAGTCGATGCAAAAGCATCGTTAAGTCTCTTTGTAGCTTGCTATGAAAGTCTTCAACCCTCATCTTAAGAGAGGTACGTGTTCAGTTCTCCATCGCCTATTTCGTGCTTTTTATGTGCCTTCGCTCATAAATTTGGTCAAAAGTTGGTGGGGACTGGCATCTGTTGTGGGGTATCGTTGCTGAACTGCAAGTAGTTGAGTGTCAAGATAATACAGGGCTGTTGTGTTCTTGTGAGTAGATTGATGGTGTTCTCGCGACTTTAATCATGTGTGTGTGTGTGTGTGTGTGTACTTCTCAAACACTATCGTCCACAGTTGAGAATGTGTTCCCTAGAGTTGAATCTAGGCTTTATTGTAGACCATGGTGG
Organism: Platorchestia sp. MABIK; assembly: GCA_014220935.1. Taxonomy (NCBI): domain Eukaryota; kingdom Metazoa; phylum Arthropoda; class Malacostraca; order Amphipoda; family Talitridae; genus Platorchestia; species Platorchestia sp. MABIK. Next base: position 106,754 of record JACJUY010001549.1, on the reverse strand, counting down.
TGCACAGACTATTTACAGGAATGTATATAATTATTCTTAAAACAGCAAAAATTGTCTGAACCATTGTACTTCGATAGTTGCTAAATGCCGCTCCTATCGAGTAGTTCATTTTGTAGGCGATGTTGATGATCAATTACTCTTGAAATCATTCCATGCGTTTGCGTGCAATGCCATTGTCTTCCTTATTGTAACACAGCTTAGTCATTGTTTCTGCTCATAGAGTACTGCTTACCTGTAGTGCTGTTGGGTTTTTGATACCCAGTTTCGTTTCTGTTTTCATCTTCACAGGTTGACATAAGTGAGGTTTTTTAGGTTATATATTTTTTTTTAGTTATGGGCTATCTTTTGCAGTTCTCTACTTTTTTTTTCAGCATCTATGACTTACGTCTTCACCTGCTAAACTTCCTTCACTCTTGCCGTCTCTTAGCTCTGAGTGTGAAGACATACCTTGTGCTTAGAGGCTTCATTTTCTTTAAACTATATTAAAAATGCTTCCCCTCCTTGGAAACGCCAGTGTTATGGTTAGGGAGTTTTACTCAACCTTTAATTTGATTTGATTTACTTTTTAATTGACATATTGATGTGTCGTCTTTTTCTTTTTTCATGAATTACTTTCACAGCTGTTTCTATGTCTCTTCTGCATAGATTCCGCGTTTTTTTATCTTCAAGCTAAATGGTTTCTTCCTCTCTTCGAAAGGTTTTTTTTTTAGCAGTTCGGCATGCTGAACTAACGTCGAATCTGATGTGCATTTTCAAGAGTCATTGGCACTCGCAAATGCAAGTTTTATTTAAGTTTGCTACAGAGCCCGTGAAATGAAGAGGAATGCATTGTGTCTGTGGCATTACATCAAAAATACACGCTTTATACGTGTGGATCTCTATTTGAGCATCTGAAGGACATCACGATGCCAATCTTTGGGGCCCGTTTACTGTTGGTATCATGATGTTTCTGTCCTAGGCCCTTTCTGTATAGATTTCACGTTCCCTTAACTCCAAATTAAATGGTGCCTTCTTCTCTTTGGATCGCCTTTGTGGCGAATAGGGAGGCTTAAACTTACTAATAATCTGATCTATTATCTTTCTCTCAAAGACGAGAACAGTTTAGTACCTATTTGATACCAAATAATGGGGAACCAGTTGTTGCTCTCTGTACTACTATAGGGCTGTATCGCTTTTAATATCATGCATTCAGGCAAGAAACACTTGGTGTTTCAGAGTTAGACAACCCTTGATGGGGCTAAGCTTTGCCCTAACCAATTATGTTCTCTTAATTTAAAGCTTGTTACAATTTACTAGCTCCCATAGGTATTACTGCCATCTGTTCTATGCGCACAGATGCTGTCAGTTCGCCTTACGTAGAAGTGTACTAACTTGCTCTCCCGAAATTTAATGTTGCTGCATTTTAGAAATATCGTTCAAACCCAATTGTTTTTTCTTTGGATGTTCTAGAATAGGTTTTATGTATAAATTCCTGGGAACACAAATAATAATCTGGGATACATAGAAACATCCATTGGGTGCGTGTGTTCAGTGCACATTTCTCGATTTCTCATTGCCCACTTCCTCAAAGGGACACTTCAGTGTACTATTTTCGAGTGCATTTTGAAGACACTGCTGTTTCAAGTGTGCTCTTGAGAATGTTCCTGCAGTGCCTCTTAGAGGATTTGTTTGACCTATGCGATCATTTTATGTCGTAAGTTGCGTGGCTGCTGGCCGTGATGGCGCCTCGCCTGGTCGATGCCCTCTCCAAAAAACAGCGATGGTCAGTTCCTTTCTTAAATTCTCACAGCAGTCTCAGGGTACTTAGAGGAAATGAAAACTTTGCTCTTTCCCCTTTTGCATTTTTCTCTCTCTCGTGCCAGATACCAGAAATCCTTTCAACATACCTATTAGTCGAATTGAATTGTTTCTTTATCGCTGCACCTTTTATGCTGATTGTGGTCTGCTGTCACTGGCTGTCCCTGTGTAGGGAACAAATTTTACTCTTTAACGAATCGGTTATGCAAAATCTTCGCTGAATTTTAGAGTAACTCTTTTGATGACGTTGTGATGTTTTATCCCTGTGTAACATTCCACGATCTTGATTAATAACTTCACTTCTGAACTGATCATCCGCTGTTTCGAAACAAAATGGGACTCGGTATTTAATGCGTTTATGCTTTTGTCAAGAAATTTTTTGTTGATGTCTGTGGTAGATCTTTTGTTCAGTAAAATAGGTGAAGTTGCATCAGCTTGCTGGTCTTCCATGTCTTTGTCTTACAAGCTGTGATATTGCCCTCGATTATTATGCATATATTTCTGCTACCTCTTCTACCACACACATCCCTCTTGTTTGCAGTACTGCGTAACTTTCTCAGTGATGCATAGAAGTGCACCCTGTGCGCTTCTATGTATCACTGAGAAAGAAAACTAGTTGGTAGTTTGTTAGTTAATAAGCGCTATTTGGTAAAAACCATGCGAACTCAAAGGCCACACTCGCAGTCATTTCAACTCCTTCATTTTTCCAAGTTTCCAAAAATTCAGAATTGCAAATACTACAGATTTGAATACTGTTTTTGAATATTTTAATTTTTTTATGCCTGCATATGAAAAACACGGTTAGGAAAACTTTGGTGCATGTTACACACAGCTGTAAGTAGTTTAGGTGTGGCTTGAGCTGTGGGTGTTGTGCTGCGTCAGCGTACGACCAATTCTCCTAAAGTTTCCTAAAATTGCGCTCCTGCATTGTCTCATGGTTACTCGTGTACTTATTCTTCTTGTTCCAGATGCAACTGAGTTTTTTTTAGGATATTTAACCTCCTTTTCTTTAATCAATTGGCTTGGATTTGTGTCAACTAACACCTGGGTCACAACAGTTCGTAGGTAGTCCGAGGAAAAGAAAAATCGTTTTTGACGAAAAAGTTAAGAAAAGTTGATGACGATGTATGACTGTTGGATTTTAAAAATTTCTTGATAGAAAGGATCTTAATTGAAAGAAAAAGTGAGCACCATTTTTTGGGGGACGCTCTGTAAAGCGAGCGTTGTGAGCAGAGTTCAGCTCTATTTTGTGTACACTAACGCATATTTTTTGAACATGATCATTGTTACTTCACAACCTGTGCTCTAACGTACTTGCCTATGCAGTCCAATTCACGTGGTGGGAGACAATCGCATGTCAGCAATAATTAGGTAAAATTTGTCATTTCTGTGGAACAATTGAATTTTGTATTTGTGAATTACTGTGGTCGATGTTTTGAATACAACGATCTTTTTGATCTATGTTTCATTCTTCCTTGAAATTCATTTACGTGGAACCGCAAGTGTTCGCACCGTGCTGAGCAACTCCAGCCACCAGTAAGCTCTGGCGCCCACAATACACATCTGAGGAGGCTCAATACACATCGTGGAGGGGCGGAGGACACATCTGAACACCGCCCCTCCACGCCACTCCACCGAGAGGCCAGAGATCTCATGCCTGTTGAGAGCGTGTTGTCCAGTGTGTCTGGGGGGAAATGGGCTACGGGTCTTTGTGCGGGTGCGTGAGTGGAAGAGTAGGGCAGGGTGAGTGGAACAGTGAGAAGGGTGAGTGGAACAGTGAGAAGGGTGAGTGGAACAGTGAGAAGGGTGAGTGGAAGAGTGGGGAGGGTGAGTGGAAGAGTGGGGAGGGTGAGTGAAAGAGTGGGGAGGGTGGGTGGAAGAGTGGGGAGGGTGAGTGGGTGGCAGGTGAGTGAGTGGAAGAGCAAGGGAGAGCAAAAGTGTGTTGGGGTAAGTTGTGCAGCCGTGTTATTTGCGTAACTATGCGCTTCATTCCGTGGTGCTGCAATAAAGCGTGCGGCAAAATTAGTGAACTTGTACCACGACCCCCATGTGTGGGGTGCCTGTGCGTCGCACCACCGAGTGCACAGAGCGCGTGTAGGACACAAGTGCGCCCCGCTGTTGCTGGTGGTGGCCGCCCCTTGCGTGCCAGCTCCTGTGTGGTCTCCACCGCCCGCCACGTGTGGTTGTTGTACTCTGACGATCGCGTAGCGTAATTGTCTTTGAAGCGATGCTGTTGCTCCTGTCCTGTCGATACGCGCCGACTGACGTAAATACTGCACCCACACTGCGTTCTCATGTCGCTTGTGCTAAATTGTTTGCGGCTTTATGATTTTGCTTATCCCTCCCATAAGTATGGAAACAGATGCTGAACTCTACTGAAATTTTGGTGTGAGATATAAAGGCTGTAGCAGAGCGTTATGTTTACGATAGTTAAAGATGCTCGCTAGCTTGTAGAGTCTCAACTCAATACATTTTTCCGCTATTAAATTCGACGTTCCTCAAATCTTGGCAAAATTTGCATCACGCCATGTAACCCATCCCTGTCACGAGCATGGACTTGTTTCTTATACGAGAAATGCATTCTATTTGTAATATAAATTGATAAAACTAACAGTTTTGCTACAAAATAGCCGTGAAAAATATAAGAGGGTACCTTACGATTTTTTACAGAATACTAACTTAGTGAAATAGTCAAAAAGCCCTGTCATTCCTGTTCTGACGAACTCATTTTGATTATTGAATGCGAGAAATGTACTCTACTTGTGATAAAAATTGATAAAACTCATAGTTTTGCAACAAAATATCATTGAAAAATACCGTGCTCAAATTTGCGAGTATATATATTATATGGAGATGGGAAAATGTCGCTTACGCACATTTGAGCATTGCAGCAAAACCAGGGATTAACCTCTGTTTACTCAAAACTTTGACCAGCATTCCGACAACGGGTTAATTCGAATCAGGTAACATGCGATAGTTATCAGGTTTGTAGTATTGTAGTCTCTAGTCTAGAGTTGTATCGACGTAAAAAAAATAGTCGATGATGTGGTGGTAGTAGAGCAGCTATCTTGGGACAGTCGTTGATTTCGGATGTCAGAGGAGCAGTAGAAAAACTATTTTGTGTTATAGAATCGTCAAAATTTTACTGGGAGTAAGGTCACGAGAGTAGTAATAAAATAGGAAATACACCTTGTGTTATAAAATCACCAAAATCATATTTAAATTGAAGAACCCACGCACTCTTATTCAATTCTAAGTGAAGCAATTTTACGTGAGTGCTCGCGTGCTGAAGATTTGGAAAATCATTCCGATCCGCAAGAAAACAGTAATTTCTTTTACTAATCCACAGTAGTCTTAATCACAGTGCCAGACGCCTGAAGTTCCAACTTAGGCATTGATTTACTGCTATCGTATTGTGGGGACGCAGAATATAAAGACAGCTTTATTTTTACAACGTCAGGGTCAAAGGTAACACTTGAGTTTCGACGACAATAGTAGAATGACAGAAAGGTAAATTGGTGACGACTTTCAGTAAAAATCGGTTGACGAGGCGTTGGTTATTTGTACGTTCAAATTTCTTGGGAAAACGAAACTTACAGGATTGTAATACTTACCCTAAGAACACAGAAACAAAGTTGTTAACTGTTCAATGAATGCTAGCATCGCGAACAAAATTCAACATCTAGCTCTTGAGTGAAGTGTCGTACTGACGCTATCTGAGCGAACGATCCTCCAACGAAGACAATAACCGGTAGCAGTACCATAAAGTTAATAAAAGTAAAGCTGGCAGTAGTACTGACAGTAATACCATAAAGCTGTTGATAAAACTAAAGCTCTTGAGAACTGAACTCTTAATTAGGTGGTTGTTGAGTCCTTTACAGAAGAAATAAGAACATCACAACGTACCTTATTATAAATGCTGCTAATTAAATAAGATTATTAACTGCTTTTAGCTTTCTTGATTCCTAAACACGAAAAAGGTGTTTCCAAGTAAGAAGGGAGGAAAACATTTAGTATAGAATTAAGGGAACGGGGAGTTAGAGCAAAAGGTAGCTATGTACTCACACAAGATCCTCTGCACATAGGGACCTCAAGCCAGGAAGAAGGATAAAAAAGGAAGAAAGAAAGATGAAAAAGAAAAGCAGATACGAAAGACAAAAGTTCCGATTGGATAGGATCTGTGCAAGTGATTTTTTAATCCCACCGCACTTATTGCATGCTGGCATTCGTATTTTTTCGAACGTCTCACATTCTTTAAGGAATCATTTCAGTAGGATGGTTAGCAGACGCTGCCACCAGCCTTTAATGAGACATAGTACAGTAGCGGCCATAATGGTTTGAAAACTAACAACTCGACAAACTATCATCAATAACTTCAATACTAGAAGCTCCAATGAGCTTAATTTATGCACACATGTGAAGCCACATGTCATACCTAACAGGTGTTAAAATCTTTAATCATTTGGGGTACAAAACACAAGTTAAATGATTATTTTCGGCAAACGTGTGTCGAGGGAATCAGTAAAGCAGTATTTTCTAAGAAGTCGTTTATACGCGCATGTTCAATACCGTCAATATCATTTACAAATTTCGTCTCATCTTTTGCACTCTCATTCTTCCTCACTCATAAAAGGAATTAAAAACGAGAAAGAGCATTTATTTCATCATTGAAACTGGTGAACGCTGACAACTTTCCATCACAAAGCTGTTGAGAGAGAAACTGATTAGACATGATAGTAATAATGACTAATCTTATGAGTCCATTTGGGCGTGGTTTGGTAATGCCGGTGCAGATGGTCTGATCACATTTTGAATTGAAGTTACTAGGTATAATCAAGGCAAAGTGGGTCTTCTAATATTTAACAACGAATCACATTTGTAATCATGTATTCACTTCTATGAGCCTTTTAAAAATGACGCAGACTCATCGCCGAAGAAGATGATTATAAAGAAAGGAACAACCAATACAACCAATGTCCTTGCGTGATGGTAGCCTTCCCCGTTCTCCTGTGTCTGTCCGTTTCTAACTCTCAAAGCGCGTCATCATGAACAAACGTTCTACTTCAATGAATGAGAGTTAACTGGTGTAAAAGTCCACGATCATAATTTATCATTAAGAAACTGAATCCTACATTTGATCTTCATAAAATGAATAAGATCCTACTGGGTTAAAAGTACAAAGACTTGCAAATGAAATTTTTTAGAGTGAAAAAGGGTAGCTGTTAAACCTCATGCCGTAGATCTTTCGCAGCGTTGACGTAATGACCCCTTGTGGTTAGGGTAAAGTACTCATAAGGAGCCTTTTGCCTTGCACTGGCGTAAGCTGGACACGGTTATTGGTGTTATTGCGCGTAAGATTGTAAAGTTGTACAAATGCTGGAGTCTTGAATCAGAATAGATCTCCTACTAGATGGAGATTTTTTAGTTCTTTTCGAGGCATTACAAGGAAATGTCGTTGGTCAGACGCAATCCTCTCTCGTAGCGTGGCAGTTATTGGATGTGAGAGGAAATTGTGTGAAATATACCACAGCAGGCCTATCATCTGAGGTACTTAACAGTGTCTCTATGGCGGTCCTCACAGCATACGATAAACATACTGACTAACCTATGTCTATTGCCTATCTTATGCCACCTGAGGAATAAAACTATAAGGTAACCTAACAGTATTTCCCCAGGGGCTGCGAATCCCTTCAGCACAGTATAGACAAACCTAACTAATCTAAGCCTATTGACAATATTATGTTTTAAAGGGGTGAAATAATTACTGGACACATGTATTTGAAGGAAATGAAATTTCCGGATTTAAATTTTCACACCACGTCCATGAATGCTGAAGTCGAACTTTGGCGCTTACAATGGTTTCCACCCAACTTTTCGTATTGGATATTTCGTAATTGTTCACCGAGGTTCACGCATCTTCAAATATAAGATCGCTGTCTGTGTAAATGTACGAGGGTTGTGCGTATGATGAATATGATCGCCGTCGATGCAGGCAATACGCAGAAGAAAAATTTAGTGTATCACCAATACGACCACCATTGGACCAGACAATAAATGTTAGGAACGATGAATTGTATTGTATTTATTCAGGAGTACATTAATTGAGATAGAAACCAATTCTACAGAGTGGATGATGGCTTCTGATTGTGTTAAAATTTCCCTGCCATCTTGAAAACGTAGTAAAAATAGGTAGTAAAAAATAGTTTAATTTTCTCTAACGCTTCCTTGTTGAACAGAAATATTATACAAGCCATTTCTCCGAAAATTAAGTCTCGTCTTTAGAGTTACTCTGATTATCTTTGGGTGAGAAAAATTATAAATTTAAAACTGTGACTTGAATTTTGAACTTGATATAGCAAGGTTGACGCACAGCGCAGGGTTTAGTAGAAAATTGGTATCAGGGAACATTGAAGATCACTCTCGATCTGATGGTTTGAGTTAGTTTGGCAAAGGAAGGATTATGATGTATTTCGAAATAAATGCAATTTGTACAGTAGTATATAATAACATGCTGTCTGGCCTTATGTAGTGATCCTATCAACATCGGTAGACTCGGATGTCGGCGGCGAATTTCGTTAATCCTGTAATCGAGAGTGCAAAAAATTCTGTTTTGACACGTTTTATTTTCCAGAGCAGGTCAAGTTGGTAATTCTTTTTTTGAGAGCGGAACGTACCTTATTGTGATTGTTTGATCTAAAGTGAACGTTCAAGTGGTTGAGAGCTCTAAATTATCGGGAAGTTAATGTTTCAAGTAATTTTTTCACAACTTTCGCTAATGCGACCTATAGCTTTTGTTTCTATCGATTACAATTAAGGAAGAGAACGGTGTCAGTATTTATTTCATTTAGCATTTAGTTGTACATGTTAGCCCAAGCAAAAAATTAGTATTCTTCAAATACTTTCACAAGTTCATTAAGAAGAGACACGTTCTCTTGACACTAGTTGTTTTGCTGTTTTATGTTCACTAGTTTTTCTAATTTTATGGGCTATATTAGTAACAAAGATGCATTAGCCATAGTGTCAAAAAATAATTTCTCTTGCAATACTAAACGTGGAATTCCCCATGTGCGTGGGATTGAATGTGGGAAGTAGAGGGTTTGGTATGGTGTGTTGTATACAACGGGTAATGTTTTGAGACACTTTACACCGAATTCACGTTTCTTTCCCCGCTTGCGATGCGAACATGTAGTGAAAGTCAAAGCTAATCGAGCGATGTGGGATTCTTGGGAGTCAATCCCATGTTAGGGTTGTTATGGATGTTCCTTTGTTATCGTTTCATGTGCTGTTGTAACGATAAGCATTTTAATTGGGGCTTATGAAAGTTTTTGGGCGGGGATAAGATTTCTGAGTTATGGGACATAAAAATGCTTAATCGACACAGGGAAAGTTTCAAGGTTAAAACCCCGGAGTGTTTTACGTTCATATAAGAGCGAAGCTGCGCGCGCGTGAATTGAGTTGCGAGGAGCTAGATATACAATGAATGTTGATTAAAAAGCGATATTAATATTACGCATTGCTACGCTGATTTTACCCTAAGTGAAAGTAAGACTAAACTTAAAAGTTAGTGACGATATTTCAAGTACCGACTTGTGTTTGTGTTTATCGAAGTAGTAAAAAAATTCAAATTGTGGACGTTAGTGAAATATTAAAAATTTGTAGAGGAGACTATGAGAGTAGAAACATTTGTACTATTTACCATAATATATTCTACACATCAAAGTTGTGTCTATATTGAATAAAACTTGGCATACAACTAATGTTGCTGTCGAAGCGGAAGTGAACACAGAAAAAAAAAAACGTTCTACTGCTATTGAATCTACCAACAAAAACGAGTTTGTACAACTTGACTTGGAAGGTTTTGCTCAGCCCGCCGGATTTCAATGAAATAAATTTTTGATTGTGAATAAAATAAATGCCATTAATACGAAGCTTTCTGTTAATTAAAAGTCCGACTCCATGAATATCGTGGTGTTGAGCGGCACAAAGCTGGGAATTTCAAGCTCTGGATAAATTTGTGACTTTATTTGTTCTCGTGAAATGAGGAAGAATTCTGGTGAAATTTTGTCTGAGGGAATCCTGTTACATTTATATGCACACACAGGGCATTATGAAACTTAAACAATAATCATCCTTTGCTTTTCAGGCACATAAATAATTTCATGGTAACTGATTTAACTGTATGGTTGTAAATGATGGGAGCACTGCCCTGAAAATGAATTACCAGTTTACTAGCGAGGATTTTTTGAATGATTGAACTGTTGCAGGGACAGCAGAAAACTGTTATTGGCTCGGCTGTCACTAAATCAGCACCTAAAAAAGTTTGCCCCCAATGAAAGCCAAAGTCCAGGCCTGATATTTCTGATTTATCTTTCTTGATTTAACACATAAATTCAGTGAGCGTATTTTGCGTATGCACAACCAAACTTTTTTCGGAATACTGATGTAAATGGTTCTGCATTGACAAGTTTCCAAAATAAGCCCAAGGCAAAAAAAAATCAAGGAAAATGCGAGGCGCAAGAGCGCGGTTGATAATTTTGTAAAGTGAAAAATAAATAAGAATTTAAATTACGTTTATATCAGCACATTGGAACAGCAGAGCATAAATCAAGTCTGACTTGTGTAGACTTGGAAGCATATTTTGTAAAGTACAAATGCTCAGAGCAGCCGGGAGGTTTGCCAGAGAAGGAGCAGCATGAAGGCGATGCTCGGCACATCTCTACAGCTTCATCACTCAATTACACCCTACGTGTA
>JACJUY010001549.1:55398-88198 GCA_014220935.1 Platorchestia sp. MABIK | reverse complement strand
AACAGCGAACGCAGGACATGCGAAGCTCGAATGAGCTGAATAAAGTCACGGCAGGCAAACTTCACGTAACGAAAATGTCACACCAAAATATTGCGCGTTATCGACACTAATAATGTCATGTTTCCACCGACATTTTATTCGCACATTTTGAACAATACCAACCGCTAACCAACTCAGGACACGCGTCGCTATCGATGCTCTGAAGACTGCACTGAGTTACTCGGTCAAACTAACGAAAAAGTGCAGGCAACTCGACATATATTTTTCGATTGAACAAACAAGGAGCAACAACTCATCCGAAGCAGCATCATACAGGTAAATATCAAGAAAAATTACAGGTACAATCAAGAATAAATACAAAGTTAAAGATATGATTAACTCAAGGCTATAAAATAACTTGATAATGAATATTGCGACTTGGGGTACAGAATAAACAAGATCACAATATCGCACGAAGCAATAATTGGGCAAATAAAACAGAGCAGCTTAAAATATTTCGTGTACATACTCTCGTGAGATATGTGATAATAGACGCATGCACTAATGCACAGGCACATAGCTACACAAGTGATTGTTTTCAAGTTTTCAGTTTTCCGGAATTGCGAACAAAGATTATGAATTTTCTACAGTTCCAAACACTCAACGTTGTATCGGTGCACCTCAGAGCGAGAGTCGCTTCTAACAGGACTTATGTCGCCAGCTGTCACGATACTTTACACTTTGACCGCAATTGGTTAAGCTAAAGTTCAATATTCGACTTATATTTAAAGTCAAATGTAGTAGGCAATTTTTAAAAAAGAAAGCATCAATTGAATCAAGCCTTCATTTTGCTTTAATTAGGTGTTTATGAAAATTGAGTTGGTGACTACTGGTCGGTTAGCAGCATTATGAAAATCCCCTCCGTGGCCACCGATGGCGCACGTTGCGGTGAAAGTGTTAAACTGCTTGAAAATCCAGACGAAGATTTGTTGGGTATGATTGTACGGTGTGGCAGGCAGGGCTGGGTAGGTGACACATTTGACAAAAATTTGCCAACAGAAAATTTGCCAAAATCACTGGAAAGTTTGCATCACACGACGCTTGTAACCACGCATTTTTCAGGCAACAAAACGGATCTAAATCACATCGTTGTTTAGCGGACCAAGGCCAACGATGTCGCATTTATAATTTATACCAATAGCGAACAGTTACACAATAGTAAAAACTAATTAAATCGAACAGAAAAATTTACAACACGAATTTTTCAGACACAACAAAACGGATCTCGGTTTTCTCGTTTTTCAGGAAACCATGTTCAACGATATCGAGTTATAAATTACATCAATAGCCAATATAAATTAATTAAATCGAAGATAAAAATTATTCATGTTTGCTTCCCAATCGATAGAACAATATTTCGTTGCTTAGGGTTATTTTATTACAAAGGTTTTTATACTCGTCTAAAATGCCAATTAAATACAGCGCGAATGATACAAAATGACTTATTTATTTAGCTAGGAAATGACTTGCTACCGAAAGCTTATTCAGTACCTACCTTTAATCATACACGAATCAAATTGAATTATCACCCAAAAACAATAACGTAAAAATGATTGCATTATTGTTGTTCGGATTCTTTGAGTGTTTGTGGAGGTTAGATTAGATTATAAATTAGATAATGTCAGAGGAGGTTCGTAAGATCCAAATGTCACACAAAAAAAGTTGAACTTCAATCAGTATTTAAAAATTTTACATTAATTCTATCCACATGAAATTTTTAAGTAGGCATGTTTAAAAAAAATTTGACGGACATTCCCAGAAAAAAAAATTAATCTCAATAACAGTATTAAATAATATTCATTCAATGCCCCTAACATGTAAATCAGATGACAACCATACTAACCAGATACTCTATGATGAACGCTAGCGCTTTTTATCATCAAGGCGTAGAGTATTATGTCAACATGAGGCAGAATTCATTTTCAAATGAAACCACTGAAGTATTATTTTACAAATCTGAGGAAACATTTCATTTGTCAACCAGATTCTGCTGTCGCCACTGAAGTATTTTCTGTAAATTTGGTACTTTCTGCAGATCTAAGGAAGCGTTTAAGATGTGAACAAGCTTTTGTTGTTGCCACTGAAGTATTTTCTGCAGATCCGAGGAAGCGTTCCGAAAGTGAGCAAGATTTTGTTGACTACGAACTGACGAACAGTAGGCCTCTAAAGAGCTCATTTTAAAGTACTCTTTCAGTAAAACGATATATTTATAAAATAAATCATAAAATAAGCGAGAACTCCGGCACAACACAATCATCCAAGAGGCGCGACATCAGTTTCACTGCGATACATTTCATTTTTGGGACATACGGCACTTCAACAGGTGCACACTCACTGAAAGTGTGGGCACCATCCAGAGGTTGTATCTTATGAGGGATTTATTAAAAATGACGGCTTATTTCCACGTTGAATCTTCTGAACGCTATGCAGACCATAGCCAACGTCAGGCATAGCAATGAGTTTGAGATCTGTTCCAGGCTAGGTCGTACCAAAGGAGTATTATCAATCAAGGGATAAGGCTAACCGAAAACAAAAACATATCAAAAGAATGCCTTTTATGCAGACACGGTTACATTGAACTCTAAGAAAGTCTTCCACGCGAATGCCAACTTTTTGTAATTTTTGCGCACTTCGTCTCAATTAGAAGTCTTTTTCATCCCTTCTATCGGCATATCTATGAACCTTAATTAAGGCTTTGTACTTGATATCTTTTACAAATGCAACCAAGTTTAGTTTTAAACGTTGACGTAGGCTTGAAATTGCGAATTGGAGCCCAGTCTATTTTATTCTTTATTCATTGTAAGGATTTCTCTGCTATGATAGGGAGCAAAATCTTTGAACCCTAGACTACCTTTCTATCCAATTTTATTTCACTCCCTAAAATGTCACTATACAGGTCGTCACAGACTAATGGTCTGTCGAGGAATGATGAAACGTGGGACCTTGCTTCCGCCAAGCCTAAAAGTGGTAAAATGTTCACTAACAGCCGCAGTTACGCTCCCGTAGAGCCTGTTCTTTGCTGAATTCATCATAGGTTTCTGTTTCATGAACATTAACATTTTTTTTGCTACATCCCAACTAGTTCATAAACGTCTTACAATGGGGAAGGAGTGGCTCTAAAGAAGTACAGGTTTCATTTCAATACGTTAACCGACACAGAAATATTTTTTTGGGAAGCAAATTATACATTCCACAGCCCTGTTTGAATTTAACGTCAAGAGGCGCGACATCCTTTCAACCAGCGTTCACATTTCTATGGACTACATCAGACAAGTTCCTCGCTCAGATTGAGAACAGACATTCTAGTTCGTTCTGACAGTTTTCAGACCAGAAATATAAAACTTGCGCAACATTTTACTAAATTCGAAAATAAGATACAGACGTAAGGGAACAAACAGGGTCCTAATTTTGATAATAATTTTTGCATCAGAAGACACGTAACCATTAAATGTAACAAATTTAATAAAGGTAGATTTTCGTTAACCTATGCTTAAAACAAAAGGATCGGACAAATATCCAAGCCATTCCAAAGGGCATTTGGCATCGATATCATAAGCTCAAAACAAACATCAATTCAATCGCAGAAATCAAGAGCCTCACACTCTGGATCAGGCAGCAAACGTAAGAATGAAAGGAAGACGGCAGTAAGCTCGAAACAGCAAGTCAATACTAAAAAACTACTCACAATTTAAATTACCGAAACCGAAAGAAACTAGCGTAGCTGTAGTAGTCTGAGGCGGAAACCCAAGAACCAACATTTTTCCCATGTCCCTAGGCAGATAGTGTGAAAAGTACATTACTCCAAGAGCTTGGACACATTTTACCTTTAGATCAGTATACGAAATACGGATCTAATTCTTACTTATCTACAGAAAAGCTTTAGTTTGTTGTCCTGCATGAAGGGCGAAAAAATTTGTAGCACAGAACACATAGCAATACCAGCGGACAATTCGCAGGTTCTCGTTTCACGCAACACCGACTGAAATTTCGTCAGTTCTCGTTTGATGCGATACGGGCTGAAAATTTTTATTTAGGTTATCGTTTGATGCAATACGGGCTAAAAATTTTTATTTAGGTTATCGTTTTATGCAACACCAGCTGACAATTCGTAAATTCTGGTTTCACACAATTCTTAGGTTCTCGTTTGATAGAATACAAACAGACACTACGCAGGTTCTGGCTGCGCATTGTGTTCGTGCAAGTGCGCTCGGAATTTTAATGCTGAGCACGAGCTGAAAGATTTGGGAACACCTTCATTCATCAAGTGTACCTCCTCATATAAAAACTATGTATTGAGATAAAGGCAACCTAACAGGGTACATAATACCACCGCCTAAATATCAGTATATCACTGCGAGTAGAAGTGCACAAGTGTGAGCAGTCTGATGATAACTGAATGCTGCTCCATCCGTCATGTTCTCTCACACCGAAATTAAATTACTGAAAAACTTCAAAGTAAACAAGGCTTTTGCTCTAAAGAATTGCGGGTTTACCCGTGCTTCTGAACTGCTTTCACTAGCATGATGAGGCGTTAAGATAATTCAACATCTATGAGTGGTGACCGACGACACCGAGTCTCCGCTCTAATAACTCACTTTGCATACACAGCTTGCATCAACCGCGAGCGGGACAAAACAAATGGTCATGGCTGCTCCATAATGAAGGGTGACAACCGTTCCATTCTGAAGGGTGACAACTGTTCCATTCTCAAGGGTGACAACTGTTCCATTCTCAAGGGTGACAACTGTTCCATTCTCAAGGGTGACAACTGTTCCATTCTCAAGGGTGACAACTGTTCCATTCTCAAGGGTGACAACCGTTCCATTCTCAAGGGTGACAACCGTTCCATTCTCAAGGGTGACAACCGTTCCATTCTGAAGGGTGACAACTGTTCCATTCTGAAGGGTGACAACTGTTCCATTTTGAAGGGTGACAACTGTTCCATTCTGAAGGGTGACAACTGTTCCATTTTGAAGGGTGACAACTGTTCCATTCTGAAGGGTGACAACTGTTCCATTTTGAAGGGTGACAACAGTTTGACGTAAATTTGATCGAACTGCAGGAGCTCGTGGCCTCGTGTGCTTAGTCTCAATGCACGAGAACCATTCTACCTTACGCACTACGAAAAATTTAATTTCGTGCTCCATAATAAGTTATCATACACCTAAGAAGTGCTTGGCATCAAGCTGTCGCCGATGACACCGTCTTTTTTAACATTGCAGCTCGCGGAATTCAGGAGATTAAAGGATACAATAATCATAGTTTACCATAAAAACCATTCATTGCGACCAAGAATTTGTTACATATTTTACAAAATTTCTCTGGAGCTGCATAACAGATTACTGAAGACACGAGATACGTAAATGTGAGCACAAATAACAGAGTATCTCGTCCTACAACCTCGGCCAAGAAGGTGGTCGACGTACAGCCAACAAACACAGCAACTCCTTCTCGGAATGAAGTGACATAGCAACGCTGAAAAAATGCAAAATCCATTCAAAAAAGGAAGCTTGAAGAGTTGCGTTACCAATTCCAGAGATGGGTCACATAGACAGCAGTCAAGATTTGACATCCACCCAAAAAAAGAAGTTTGCAGAGATACGTTAAAAATTCCAGAGATGGACCACATAGCATACAGCAGTCAGGATTTGACATCCACCCGATAAAAGACGTTTGGAGAGATACCATACAAATTCCAGAGATGGGCACTCAAGAATGACACAGTTAAAACATTTAAATCTCTGCATGTTGGCAAGTCGTCAAATCTCAGCATGATGGCAAGTCGAAACTTTGTGCAGGGTGTTCCAGGAGCGCATATATACGAGGGCACCTTATTTCCTAAGCGGCAGAAGTCCAGCAGCAGAAGAGGTCGAGCAGCGAAGAAGAGGTTCAGTAGTCCTGAGTGCCAGTGATGTAGGCGAGGTACTCGTGGAAGGCCGCAACAAAAGCCACCAGCAACACAAACAGAGGCACGATGCTCATCGCAAACGCCTGCACACGAGTCAGGGTTGTTACTTAAAGTGCTCGCTCGTCAGTGTGATCGGATGTTAAAATCAATCACGTTTAATAGGAAAAATGGTCAATGAATTGATAAAATGATACCGAGAACGCCTCATACTTTGGGTAAAAATATCAATAAATCCGTAAAATCGACATCATGAATAACTCAAACACCACAGGAGAAATCAAATCAACCATCAAATACACGCTAGGTTACTTTGTATGAATGAAACAGTTTTCAAAGATTTTAAGCAAGCTTTTTGACCAATTCAAAACACCCTCATACTTCATTACTTTCAAAAATATATTTCAAGAAAAATACCTTCAATAATTCCTTCTTCAAGAGAATAATGCGTTTTTCCCCTCTATATCGCGTTGTCCACATTCAAGCCCAAACAAATGCATTAACACTTTACCGTCCAGGTGGATTTCAAAACCCAAATCTCCAAACGGCTCCAACATAAAATATTTCACGTAAAACTAGCACCCAAATGTGGTATTTGAGGTTCACTTCTGAGTGGAAATTCCTTCCTCATTCTGATGTGGGTGACATCGGTGGTTCAGTGCCAGTCGAACGACAATGGCTCTAACACCGGCAATGCAACTAAAAAATCCGAATTTGAACGGAATCATAACCCCACACTAGCCTAAAGCGAACGAACGATAAAAAATGCACGCACGTTAAAGCGAATGACTGATTAAAAATGCACTCGTAGTAAAGTGAATGAGTGAAAAAAATTACTCATAGGAAAGCCAATGAACGATATAAAAAATGCATTCACAGAAAAGTGAATAAACAATACAAATACACTCACAATAAAGCAAATGAATACTAAAAAAATGCACTCACAGCAATGCAAATGAAAGATAAAAAAGGACTCACAGCAATGCAAATAAAAGATAAAAAAAGACTCACAGCAATGCAAATAAAATATAAAAAATGCACTCACAGCAATGCAAATAAAAGATAAAAAATGCACTTACAGTAAAGCAAACACAATCTGAAAATGGACTCACAGTTTTGTTCTGCATGGAAAGCATGTAGAAGTCATCCTCGTTCTCGGCAAGGCGTTTCCGGAGCTCCTCACACTCCTCCTGTATCTGGCGCAGCTGCTGCTGCATCGCATCGTGTTCACGCGTGCCGTCTGAATTCAGGGCGCCGCCAACGCTACCGTCGACAACCTGTCCAGCCGAATGAACATTGATTGCATGCAGGTATCAACACCGACACGTCTCTCTATGCACAATGGGCCACGAAAAGACACTATGATCCTAGGTGGCAATGACTCGAAGTATCTTCCAGTGATCGAGTCATCTCTGCTAAACTTCTCTTTCTGTACTGCTAGGTGGTCGTCTTATCAAAACTAACTCGTCTTTCTCTATACACGATGGGACACAGATACACCAAACTTTGAGTCATTGACACATCAACGTGATTGAATTAATGCCGGTCAATTTCAGATTTTTTGTCGTTTACCAAAAACAATAGAAAGTTGTTGCTTGCTTGATTTAGTTTGTCTGTCCATCCCTACTCCGATCCTGTAAACTAAATACTTGAACCCCGCATAATTGTAACAATTTCTTGAATTGAAATTTGTTTATATTGATTGAAATTCATTCCTATGTCATTTTAACACAAAATAAAAAATCGAACGAAGAGAAAATTAGTATCCGGACGGTTTACTTACGAAAGTTTTCATGAATAAATTATGTCTCTGACTCAAAAACAAGTTTTTTCGACGGCAAGGGAACACTAGTGATGAATATTAACATTGATGCGGATGCTACTTCACTACAGCAAAGGAGTTTTATAGCTTGCTATTTACTTCACTATTTAGTGGTTATTATTTGCATAGGGGACCTATAAGCGAATCGGGTAGATGTAGGACGTTAACAATATAAATAATTGAAGAACATTAATATACCGTGAATATTTTTAGACTTTTTTGCTTCTTTCGAAGTTTGAGGATGCTCAAAATTCAGTGACCCTCTTGTTTTGACACGACGTGGTTCAACACACGTTAACTGTCCATGCGAATCATGCAAAAACTTCAGGTAATTTATCGATTGTGGAAACCATTACAAATGCTTATAAATCTACCGCTTTTAACAATGAAGGATGACAACAAAGAATAAAAAAAAAACGATAGTAGCAAACACTACCCCTCCATGAGAACATAAAAGTCTAAAGCAACAAGCGGAGCTCACATTGCACTAAATCGACAAAATTTTGCATAAACTTTATTGGAACGCTCCTCTGGAACGAGATCAAGATTCCTACCTTCTCCTCAAGGAGGGCTAAGTTCTTAAGATCTTTCATAGATTGTAAACTAGTTTAACTCAACCTAATCACTTACAATAGGTTCCCAAGAGAGGAAAAAGGAAGATCCTATTTCGTATGGAATTAAGAGAATGAGGAATCTTTTTCAATGTTTTAACTTTACGAAACAGTTCAAGGTCATCCCGTGTTAAAGTAAGATGAAATTCACTCAACATTGTTTATTAAAACTCTGTCAATCTTTAAAAATTTAATATCTCTGTAGTCAAGCAATGGAGACGTCTTGATGTATAAACATCATCTTCATTTCATTCGTGTTGTGATTTTCTACATTTTTATTGTATCGAATATAGCTCAAGTATTAGATTAGCATTTTATCGACGTGACAAAAAAACTGTATATTTTCAGCCTGAAGATAATGTTTGTACATCGAAACGTCTTTTTTTATAGACTGATGAGATATTGAATTTTCAACGATTGACAATATTTCAATAAAAAATGTTGAGTGAATTTCTTCTAACTTTAAAATAGGATGAACTTGAATGGGGGAATCAATTCACAAGCATAGAACAGCAAGGTTGAAAAAAGTTTATAAAACAAGACGAAAGTTGTAAACGAAAGTACAATAATAGGTTCTGAAAAAAATAGCAGAGAACAGAAAATAATTTCGTAACAAAAAAATCTTCGATTTCAAAAAAAGGAAGGCCCACCTAACCTTCAGCTCAGGATGTCGCATCCCCCTTTGAAGTGTAATGTTCATAGCTACAATAGTTGTGTTCCCATGAGAGGTCTTAAAATCCTTTTCATGGGGGAGTCGAACTGATAGTCAACACTAAAGATGAATTACGATAATACCAGTTCACTATCTGAACAACGAGTAATTCTACCAAAAATTGTCTCACTAATTGCCAATATATAAACATAAAACTCGGTTCTCGCCAGGGAAGAAGTTATATTACAGACACTCATGTTTGAATGGATGAAAGATTTAAACACGACACATTTACACAACAAAGTAGGTACTACACATTGACATGAAACATCGTTCTCTCTAGGGAAGAACTTGCATTGCCCAAACACTCATGTTGGAATGAAGGAAGAATAGTAGGTGCTAGAGAAGAAGTTACATTACCCAGACACTAATGTTGGAATGAAGGAAGAATAGAAGGTGACAGAGGAGAAGTTACATTACCAAGACACTCATGTTTGGATGAAGGAACAAAATAAGCCCTACACATTTACTTACACTTGTACTAGAAGATGTAGATATCTTAGGCTTCTTTTGAAGAGTGGCATCGCGGTCTTCGATTTCTTCTCTCTGAACGGATTCATTAACAACCTCTGACCCACCAACTGATGCAACCAATTGTAATTGTTCAGAAGCTGATTCTCCAGCATTAGTAACCTCTTCAGCGGTTGTGCTGTGGTCGCTGGGAGTGGTGGAGACAGCAGTCGTATCATCGGCTGTAGCTGAAGGATTCACTGTATTGCTGCTGCTTGCTACGGGGTTTGTGCTGCTCCTAGCAGGGTTTATGCTTTTGCTACTGTGCGCGGAGGTGACATTTGTGGGTTGTAGTCTCAGCTGCTCCAGCTGCTTGTTCAAAGCCTCGGTTTGTTCGAGGCCCTTCTTTGTTAAAGCTTCGGCTTCTGCTAAGCGTTCTGCGGTATGTTTCAAATTAATGGATACATCAGAGTAAAGCATATATCATTTACAAGGAAAATAAGTTAGGAAATCGGATCAAACACAGGAATAATTCACGTGAAACGTATTAGTTCTCAATGACAACAAAAAATAGCCAAGTACTAGACTTATAACCCATGTAAACAAGCACAACTTCAGCTTATTTACTGCAAAATTGAAGTACGATTCATACAGCAAACTGACCCCCAATGCTAGAAAATACAACACTAGAAAATACGTCAACACTAGAAAATACGTACTTAAATATTCATATAGTAAAGAGCACACAAAATGAAAACTAAGAGAGTCAAAATAAAATACACCATTTTAGCAAAATCCAAGAACTTCCATGAACAAATGGAAAAGGATAGTATAATTTGGTGTTTGTCTTTGACTTTTGGGAGTACACAGCTGAGCATCAAATGCAGCTCGCTCCCTACATATTGTTACAGCTCGCTCCCTTGTTTGGTGCTGAAGAATAAGAAACGAGGTACAAAGATACCCACGTAAGCATACCTGCGGGTAAAATTACAGTAACACTGTTAAACCCTTTCAGAAATTCAAGATATGAGCTCTATGAGAGGCACTTTACCTTGCTGAAGACGTCCTAATTATGAAGATGTCCACAAAAACAACACATTGAACAAAAAAATTCATTTTGGGTTCAGTTTCAGCGTAAAATAAATTTAATTTCTCATTACATATCATTGTTCTTTTCTCTCCATCATTTAACTGAATAAATAAATCACACAAATGTCTCTGAACACGTATTAGGGAAATTTTCCTCTTTTCTAGAACAAGTACTTACTATACTGGTGAGTGCAATCTAGGTCTTACCTTGCACTCACTGCTCCATTATGAGTATATTCAAATTGAATTTGAAGTAAATGAGGAACTACTCGTATTTCACATTCACTACATTTATTTCCCACTTGTATTTCATTCCATTTCCCTGATTACTTCAGTGAGACAGTTTTAACCCTAATGGAATACTTTACACGCAAATGGAAACATACATTCACTAAATCGCTTAATTCAGCAGCATTTAGGTAATTTTAACTCGACAGAAAACCTTTAATGGATACTGTGATGGAGTAAAAACTGAACTGATAATTTCCCACAGGATTTTCCCATACAATGCAAAAGAGGCACCTGCTGTAAAACATCCCTTCAGCTCCAGCTTAAACAAATGCGTCACGTTGCCTGTAACCTTACATGCAAAAACAACATCCTTCTGTTAAACGCAAACTTCACACCAGCCTGGACACGACACTTGGCCGCGTCACTCACCAACACACACCTTACGCACAGATTCTTTTATAATTCCTCTAAACTAATCGCCTCATTACTGACCAACAGCTCATCTTGCACATAGATTCCTTTCAAAATCCTCTCTAATAGGGCCTTTCTGCTGACCACCCGCATCTCTTGCGTAATTACTCCCTTTAAGTTCCGCGCTACTAGAGCCTTACTACTGACCACTCGCACACAGACTCCTTTCAATCTTCTCTACACTAATTGCCTCATTACTGCCTACCACCTCACCTTGCATATTGAGTCCCTTCATCCTCTCGTCGGACAGCAGCTGCCTCTGCTCCAACAGCTGAGCATTGAGCTGCTCGAGTTGCTTCTTGATGACCGCCCCCACAGCGCTCAGACGAGCTGTGCTCTGCTGGAGCTCCGTCACCACCTCTGACCGGCTCTGGGCGTACGATTCAGCCGCCTGAAATAAAGCTATGTTATCTTCACAGATCCAAAGAATGAAAATTTACCTTATATTACGCAGACCACACTGAAAACTGAAACGTTTATCCTCTATAGACGTTTCATAGCTACAATGGTTGGCCTAAAAGCGTGGCAGCAGACCTCTGGGCGTAAGATTCAGCCGCCGGAAATAAAGTTATGTCATCTCCACAGATGAAAAAATGAAAATTTACCCTATATTATGCAGACTGCACTAGAAACTGAAATGTCAATAGTGGAGATGGAAGCGTCGAGTCTTCACAGATTCAAATGGAAATTGACCATACATTACGCAGACCACACTAAAAACTGAAATGTCAATAGTGGAGATGGAAGCGTTGAGTCTTCACAGATTCAAATGGAAATTGACCATACACTACGCAGACCAAACTAAAAACTGAAATGTCAATAGTGGAGAAGAAAGCGTCGAGTCGTCACAGATTCAAAGAATGGAAATTTACCATACATTACGCAGACAACGCTGAAAAGTCAATAGAGAAGATGAGAACGTCGAGTTGACCTAAAGCAACAAAGCAACTGACCGCCAGTGACTGCCTGAGTTTAGAGGTGTGCTGCGTGGCTGTGGCGGCAGCAGCGGCGGCGCACTGCAGCTGTTCCCGTAGGGCAGCCACGTCTCGGGCATCATTGCTCTCGTCTCGACCGCTGTCTACGCGCAGCTCTGTAGCAGAGTCGAGTGTTACCATTTTTCCTGAGTCACTGGGCACATCATGGCATTTTTCCATCACCTTGTGTGTGTGTCACTAGGCAAATCAAGTAAGCTTCATGTCATTTTAATTTGGCTCACATGCCTAATTTTTGTTGGACTGTTTAATTTATTTAATTTATTGTCTTATTTTATGTTACGATTTATCACCTACACGCCATTTAAACTGTTCAGAGTGTTTACATATTGTGAACCTGCAATTGACTATATTTTTCGAAATGGTCCAATGAACATTTCTATGCTGGGATAAGTAATCCCTCAGAAAACTAACCGTCATCAGTAACTGCAGGTGACTAACGCAAGGTTAATGGAAGACAGCATTCCGCGCAATGAAACTAAGGTGAGAAAAACACATGAGTTGAAAGTGAAGCGCTTCGCCATTGGTTTCATTAAGTATTCTTGAACATACACTTCTTTTTCACAAGGCTATCATTAGAGCAAAGAGTTTGGCGTTTTGAAATGCTTGAGGAGACACGACGTCAGAAAGCTGTCTTCTCTACAAAAATTATAGAAGTCTTACCTTTGAGGTCTTGAAGGTGGTTTTGTAAGCTCGTAAAGCAAGGCGGGATGTGGGCATCATCTCGTAAGTCATTCTCACCAGCTACCTGCTCAACGGCAAGCTTTTGCTTAGGAGACAGTAGCCGCTGGTTGATGATTGGTATATGCTATTCGATCATTATATATGCTATTCAATCATTTGTTCATGCTATTCGATCATTGGTTCATGCTATTCAATCATTGGTATATGCTATTCAATCATTTGTATATGCTTTTCAATCATTGGTATTCGCTATTCAATCATTGGTTTATGCTATTCAATCATTAGTTCATGCTATTCAATCATTGGTATATGCTATTCAATCATTGGTATATGCTATTCAATCATTGGTATATGCTTTTCAATCATTGGTATATGCTATTCAATCATTGGTATTTGTTATTCAATCATTGGTTCATGCTATTCAATCATTGGTTCATGCTATTCAATCATTGGTTCATGCTATTCAATCATTGGTATATGCTTTTCAATCATTGGTCTATGCTTTTCAATCATTGGTATATGCTTTTCAATCATTGGTATATGCTATTCAATCATTGGTATATGCTTTTCAATCATTGGTATATGCTTTTCAATCATTGGTATATGCTATTCAATCATTGGTATATGCTATTCAATCATTGGTATTTGCTATTCGATCATTGGTTTATGCTATTCTACAATTGTTACATGGTATTCGACAATTATTACATGCTATTCGATAATTGTTACATGCTATTCGACAATTGTGATACATCTAGTTAAACTATTACGCAATATTCAGTAAAATTACCACGCAACAACCAACACAATTTTCAAGTAATATATTGCAAAATTATCACACAACATCCAGCAAACCAATCATATTTAGCAAAGTTATCACGTAACATGTAGCAAAATTATTACACATCCAGCAAACCTATCATATTTAGCAAAGCTATCACGTAACATTCCGAAAAATTATCACGCAATATTTGAGAATATTGTTGCAAAATTTTTGGGAAAATCAGAATATTCCCATGTACATTATATGGAATATTTTCGTAAAATATTAAGAAAAATCGTCTTATGTTAGGAAAAATTATCACATTTAAGAATATTTTTGTATAATAATTGAAGAAGTATTCACATAAAATACGGTCAAAGTGACACCCAGTGTTTTATTTGAAAATTTTGGGCAATACACGGAAATTGTAACATGCTTTGAAAATTTTCACCATAAGGAAATTTCTCCTCCAGAACTTAACAGAAGAATTCAATTTCAGAGTTGAAGATATCAAAAGTTTCCATTTGTGAAAATGATTGCAAGTTGAAACATGTGCAGGGAATTGGCAGCAGCTCACCGTGGTGTTCATGAGGGTGAGTGTAGACCCCACTGATAACGACTCCGAGTCATCGTCATTCAAGAAGCTATCCTCAGACTCCTCGTCGTGTATGGTGGAGCCTTCGTCGTCACTCTTCTTCTCCACTTCTTTCTCCTCGTCCTTGGTTTTCTCAGGAACTTCCAATTCTTCACTGCACGGGTCCTGTTCACAAGAGCGTAGAAAATTAATTATGCTATGGTAAAAAATAAGGAATGGCTTGTGATAGAAATTCCATGGAATTCATTGGATTTTGGAATCTTATCAAATTCATTCATAGGATTTGTTTATTGATTTTACAATAAACTACATACAGTTCCAATTAGAAGTAAAAACACATCAGATCTTTGATGCAGTAAGCTTCATGTCATTTTAATTTGGCTCACATGCCTAATTTTTGTTGGACTGTTTAATTTACTTAATTTATTGTCTTATTTATGTTACGATTTATCACCTACACGCCATTTAAACTGTTCAGAGTGTTTACATATTGTGAACCTGCAATTGACTAAATTTTTCGAAATGGTCCAATGAACATTTCGAAATTTCACAAAGATGTGAAACAAAGTGTGAGCACATCAAAATAATTCCCAACTATTTGAATTTGAAGTAAATAAGATCCGTCAACTACAGACCCTAAAGAATATTTCAGTAATACAGAGCAGTACATTTCGGCATACAGTATCTCACCGTAAGGTAACAATGTCAAGTACTAACAGGAGGAGTCATTATAGTAATAATGTTTAACTGTTTCCAGCTTCTCCAATGACCGGAACATTTAATAAAAACTCCACAATTAGCATCTACTCACAGCTTTCTCTATGATTATAGAAGAGTTATCATCCCCATTATCAGACACGTGGTTGTCCGTTTTATCAGGGATACTTTTGTCCAGGTTATTCTCCTGGTTGTTGCTATCTTTCAAGTGAGCCTTGATGTCGTCGACACCGTTCATGGTGACGTCGGAGCTGTTGAGGTTAGAGTCCTTGTTTGTTGTGCTGGGAGTGTTGCTGCTGCTGCTGCTGCTGCTACTGATGTCCAGGGCAGACTGCAGGGACCCGATGTTGCGGTGTAGGTGCTCTGACACCGCTTTGCGTGACGCTACAGAGACACAACACATGTTAGCATCAGCTCTGACACCGCTTTGCGCGACGCTACAGAGACACAACACATGTTAGCATCAGCTCTGACACCGCTTTGCGCGACGCTACAGAGACGCATAAGCTGACATCACGATTTTTTATATCATTATAGTTGCATTCAAGGCTTTATAATACTACGATTCATCTAGGCCAAAATACGAACACATTTTAACATCACGATAATTATTTATAACGGTTATATTTAATGTTTACATTGATACGACTGATCTTGTGTGCCATTTTAAGGCATCTGCTATGCCAACATTTCCTGTACAAAGCCTACCGCCCGCCCCCTTTACCGTTAGAGCTGGATGATCCAAAACCTAAAACGTCACTACGACAGCTTTCTGAATCCTTATCAGAGAGTAAACTCTACAACTTTTATGATTTATTCAACATTTAAATACAGATGACAGGCTCAAGTTAGGTTAGGGAAGTTGAGTTTCGGTTCATTTGAACTAGAGTAATAATGAAAACAAATCCATACCAGACTCCTTCAGCAGGGTTGTTAATTTGGAGTTGGGTTGCGAGGGTTACCACCAGCTAACGTCATTATTATTGGTATGCAAATTTCGTGAAATATCTGCCCGTGACGAGATATATCTACGCCATTATTGCCGCTTCCGACTGTGAAAAGATATAGCTATGCCATTATTCCCGCTCCCGACCGTGAAAAGATATATCTACGCCATTATTGCCGCTTCCGACTGTGAAAAGATAAAGCTATGCCATTATTCCCGCTCCCAACCGTGAAAAGATATATCTACGCCATTATTGCCGCTTCCGACTGTGAAAAGATACAGCTATGCCATTATTCCCGCTCCCGTCCATGAAAGAATTTAGCTATGCCATTATTCCCGCTCCCGACCGTGAAAAGATATAGCTATGCCATTTTTTCCGCTCCCGACTGTGAAAAGATATAGCTATTCCGCTTGGGAACTTGAGGTAAGTTTGGCTCGCCAATGATACTCACCAGCTTTACTGAGCGCCTCAGTCAGGCGTTCCTGCAGACGATTCTTTTCCAGCTTCAGCGCTTCTTCCGTCTTCTCGGCAGCTGCTAACTCTCCTACCATGAAAAATGACTCGTTATTCCATAGCATTAGCAAATTAATTGATTGTGAACATAATGTGATATTTTAGGAGGGAAACATGTACGAAATAGATTTTTTAGAAACTAAAGAAATTATTTCTCAAGAAAGTAAACACATTCAACTCATTTCTAAAATTACATACGAAATAATACTGAAGAATGGTCCTCATTGGACACCACTATAAGTTTAAAACAAGATGAAACGAACATGTGAGTTGGAACGAAAAGTAGAACTACTCTGGACAAATAAAATTAGGATTCACAGTATACCTGAAGTTCAACCCTTTAACATCAGCTATTTTGTACCCACATTACAGTTATCACAACCATTGTCATTTGACTGGCCCTGGCCCCAGGTTGTCACCGACTTTTGAATGAGAAGGAACTGCAACTCAGCACTCAACTCCGAAGAGAAGGGAAAAAAAACAATTTCACAAAAAGTACCATATGATTCTGAGGGCGATTAAGAGTTAGAACAAGTTGATACCAGAATGAACACCTAAGGCTAGACAGCTGAAGCTTGAGTGATGGCACACAACACACATAGAAGATGGGACCACCATGCGTGCTCGAGGTAGAGACAGCAGCTATTATGAAGTAGGTGTACTGCAGCGAATGCTGGAGCGGCAACTGCTTAGTAGCACTGGCAGTCATTTATTTTGTGTTTACAGCCATTCACCAGCACCCACTCACTAGCACCAGCAGCCATTACACACCAGAACCAGCAGCCATCATACACCAGCACCCACTCACTAGCACTAGCAGCCATTTCACACCAGAACCAGCAGCCATCACAGACCAGCACCAGCAGCCCTCACACACCAGCACCAGCAGCCATCACACACCAGCAGCCATCACACACCAGCACCCACTTACTAGCACCAGCAGCCATCATACACCAGCACCCACTCACTAGCACCAGCAGCCATTACACACCAGAACCAGCAGCCATCACGCACCAGCACCCACTCACTAGCACCAGCAGCCATTACACACCAGAACCAGCAGCCATCACACACCAGCACCCACTCACTAGCACCAGCAGCCATTACACACCATCACAGACCAGCACCAGCAGCCATCACACACCAGCACCAACAGCCATCACACACCAGCACCAACAGCCATCACACACCAGCACCAGCAGCAACAACAATAACACACACCAGCAGCCACTCACTAGCAATAGTAGAGAGCCGCGCCTGCGCACTGGCCACCTCGAGCTGGTGCTGCTTGAGCCTCGCGCCCAGCATGTGCAGCTCCACGTCCACGATGTTGTCGCGCCCGACTCCTGCACACACACACACGGATGTTATGTGCGTGTGTTGGAGTTGTCCGTGGTGAAGGTTTTACTTCCATGTGAGATGAAGTGCTGACTCACGGCATGTTGGATGCTTATTGATGGCCTTGAAAGTCTTGTATACATGGGGGATGAAATGTGGACTCACGAAATGTTGGATGATTGTGACGATGTTGTTTAGAATTGGTGGTCATAAAGGTCTTATGTGAAAGGACACATTTACGTATGAATGACATATATGTGTCAGACGATATTTATCGAGGATTAACGTGTATGCGAGGCTTCATAAAATACTAATGTTCATGTGGGGCATTGTTCAGAAGTGCTAATGTACATGATAAATGTTGCTCATAAAGACGTAACGTACACGGATAATCGGGTTTATAAAGAACTCAAGTACATGGGTGATGATGTCCATCAAGTTCTCATTTTTTAAACTAGCGCTACGCAGATTTCTTCATAAATTAGCAAGTTTCAATATCTGCTCTGGTTTTTCTGACTGGTATTTTTGCAAGGGCAGTGAGCACTTTAAAGAAGCACGATAGAGAAGAATGAAGTGGATTGACACGCATTCCTTTTTTTTGTGCGATGAAATACAAAGGATTATACATCAAGGTTTTGCTTTTGTATATTTTAATAATAAATGAAAACGCACAGAAACACGCGTTTAAACTAAAAAGATATCTTAAATTAAATAGGATTATTGTTAACATGTACAACTTTGTACTTTTTATTTACTATTAGAAAAACAAAACAACCTGCTGTTAGAAAACAATTCTCTGCACAACAAACACAACCTCAAAGAAACAACAAAAATCTACCAGAGGGTTGCACTGCCCTTGATTTAGACAACTGAAAGTAAAGTAGCAGGGAGCAAACTCACCGCTGCCAGAAGTGTCATCAGACTGCAGTTCCTGGAGCGAGCGGAGGCTTTCCAGCTGCTGTTTCCAGAGTTCTGCCTCTGCTGTAGCGTTCTCAATCTGTAACCAAGAATTGCTAACAGTTTTTTGACATGTGTAGTTGTTCAGTGACATATGCTAGGCTTGTACCACGCAAGTCTTGCAGCGCACGTTCCTGCTGGGTGACTGGAAGGTTAGCACTATACTGTAGCACCAGTGCTGAGGCTGCAGAGTACAGGTTGACGCATGAGCAGTCTCGTCTTGTATGCATCTTGGAGTATTCCCTCAATTAAATGCGTGAAGTCATATGAAAAGTTTGCTTCCGTTTGTCTTTCAATTGACAGACGCAACAGAGCTTTCAAATTTTCATAACCAGCATCTATATAATTGTTATATACATAGTTAAGCTAGTAAGTGGATTTTTTGGCGAATTTCCTTGGTGAGAAAATCATTGAGACAAGAAACTCAGTTTTATTTTTCCCAACACATGCTAGTGTAAGAGTTGCAAACATGGATTCCCTGCACGTACCAAGTGCACACTTGAATCTGACATTTACGCTGCAGATTTGGGAAGTAAATACAAGAAACGCCTAACCAACACCAGAGCTTGTTCTTAAGAGCATAAAAATATACCAGAACTAATATCATGAAAGCACATTAAATCAAAGTCAAATCACACTTCGATTACACCAGTCATAATAAAGCCCACTAAAGTCACACTAAAATCATACTAAGTCACACTTGCGTCACACTGAAGCGCATTGGCGTGGTACCAAAGCGCATTGGCGTGATACCTAAGCACAACTGCGTCACACCCGAACACACCGCAACACCTCAACAACTACACCAGCGATGGAAAACATTTTCTAGAAAAACGCTCTATATCCACATTAATTCACATTTTCCACACTCCTTAACTTCCACAGAGACACCACACCCAGACCTGCTCCAGCAGCTCCCGTTCCCTCTCGCACGAGATGGTCGTGCTCTCCGAGTTCTTATAGTTCTCCGACTCAGCACTCTTGTTGAAGTCTGATGCACTAGAGTCGCTGCGCTCTTTAGACTCTTTCTGCAACAAGAATATGCTTTTGGCACCAGATTGGACACTGTGTTTTAAAACGCGTTCATAAATGGGCATGGTAGTTTAGGATTTGTTCCCAAATTGGCAAGGTACTTCAGAATTTGTTCACAAATGGACACGGTAGTCTGGAATGTATTCACAAATGGGCATGGCAGTATGGAATATATTCAAAAAAATGTCTGCTCTGTGAATATTCTTTACTGTGAATTGTCGTAAAATTGTTCATGTCAGACAAAGTTCACATTCGCACGTTAGCTGTTCATGTGATGAACAGCTTGAAATGAAATGTGTTGGAATGTAGTTATTCAAAAATTAAAACTTCCATAGAGGTGGGATTTGATCATATACTGAAGGTAATATTGTGACACAGCGCGCCAGTGACAATAAATCAGTCTTTCTTACACTTCTCACAGTAACCTGTTCTTCATAGGGAAAAAAGACGAGAGCGGGTGGATCATTCGTTTTTCTCTAAATATTTTTGCCAATGAAACCATTAGCACACAATTGCTGAGCAATTAATGCTGAGGCAACAGTAAGCAGATGGGTACCATCTCACAGGCAGTTACCAAAATAAACTCTGTACAACAGATTCAGTCGCAGATACTCCTTGTCGACCTGCTGCTAACATTATGTTGAGTTTGTGCTAATCGTAGTGCATGGCAGACCATGGAGAAATACCTCAATAAAAAATAAACATATTCATAATTCAGGAACATAGACAATGAAAACTATGAGAGCCTTTTAAATATATCGTAAATTCTGTACAATTTGTCTTATTTCTCCTGTAACAAAGTCTGGATGCCCGAGGTTAAATGAATCTTTTGATAAACCTTGCATGAGCCACGGACGATTTAAATTCAGAATTGGCATTGAAAAAACGAACCAAAAATACCTAAAAACGCGTGGTAAAAAAACCTAACGAGAATCTTTTTCTCCAAGCTTTTGGTCCCTAAAACGATTATTATTTCGGATTTCAGCATTTTTTGGTGATGTTAAGTGCGTGGGTTACAAGAACACTTGGTAAAAAAACAAGAATATTTTTCCCAGATTTTTTACCCTAATACGATGATTTTTCCTTTTGTATTTTTGGTGAAGTGAAGTGCGTGGATTAGATTAAAGTCAAGGCTACATGGAGTGAGGTTCATACCTGCTTGAGGTGCGCAATTTGCTGTATGTGCATCGCCTGTTGCTCGAACAGCTCGATGATCTGCTGCTGACTGCTCTCTGCCACAACTCTCAGCTGCGATACCTCTGCCTCCGTGTTGGCCAGCGCTCTGTGGGGGGAACTCCATTACCAACTAGTGGGTGTGTCACAAAAATATTATGCCGTTATAACAAAGACTGAATGTTTTTATTGATCCATTAAGCAGTTACAAGTCCAAGCCTGAATATTATAACTGAGCCATTATAACCAAGTCTGAATATTATGACCGAGTTTAAACATTATGACTGAGCCGTTCTAAACGAGTTTAAACATTATAAGTGAGCCATTCTAACCGAGTCTCAACATTATAAGTGAGCCGCTCTAACCGAGTCTCAACATTATAAGTGAGCCGCTCTAACCGAGTCTGAACATTATAAGTGAACCGTTCTAACCGAGTCTCAACATTATAAGTGAGCCGCTCTAACCGAGTCTGAACATTTTAAGTGAACCGTTCTAACCGAGTCTCAACATTATAAGTGAGCCGTTCCAACCGAGTCTGAACATTTTAAGTGAGCCGTTCCAACCGAGTCTGAACATTTTAAGTGAGCCGTTCCAACCGAGTCTGAACATTTTAAGTGAGCCGTTCTAACCGAGTCTGAACATTTTAAGTGAGCCGTTCCAACCGAGTCTGAACATTTTAAGTGAGCCGCTATGACGTTATAATCAAGTTATGATGCCGAGATATTAATCTAAGAGATCTCTAACACGAATTCAATCCGCCATTATAAGAAGGGTGTTTTATAACCTTTGGTGAGCAAGCAATACAGTGATGCTTGCAGTCACTGCAGGACGAGGGCACTGAGATGGCACTCGAGCATTTTACTTTGAGGAGGGTGGGTTATTAAATGAGGAAAGTAACTCACAGTTCACAGCCTTACCTGACAGGGATTTGACATGCAGGGGGTTATTTAATATTTTTTAGGGTTTTCCAGCTGGTAGTTTTGGAATCTATTTCACTATTAGGGGTTTCAATTTCAAAGACCCTGAACCGCCGAGTTTTACCACACCAAGCTTTCAACTTTTCTAAAGTCACTATCGAGACGAATGTTACAGAACATAACTTCCGGACGTACATGGAAATTTAACGTATCCAACATACAGCTGAAAAAAAGTCCTAACAGTTTTCTATAAAGCTCTACAGACAAAAACTGTAGGAAAAAACTAATGATAGTGAGAACATGAGACTTGGATGAATTTATGAGCCATTTGATTGAGTATGATCTCCACAGAAGTAAAATAAGAGGACCACCTCTCAGCATCAGCGAGCTTTGCGAGGGCGAGGGACTTGTGGTTGAGCATCCTCGCGAGGCTCTCCTTCATGTGCGTCTCGTACTGACACTTCTCCTCCAGCAGCCGCCGCACCTCCTCGCGCAGCTCATCCTCTGGCCAGTTCTGCGGGTTACAACATTGTGTCGGATGTGATCTTGATATTAAGGAGAGGGAATGGAGGTAAGCATGGCATGATTTGATGCAATTTCATGCAAAACGTTCTCAATCCATTATAAGGACACTAAATGGAGGTAAACATGGCATGATTTGATGCAATTTCATGCAAAATGCTCTCAATTCATTATAAGGACATTAAATGGAAGTAAGCATGGCATGATTTGATGCAATTTCATGCAAAACGTTCTCAATCCATTATGAGGACATTAAATGAAAGTAAGCATGGCATGAAATCATACAATTTCTGAGAAATGTTCTCAATTAATCCCAAGGACAGTAAATGGAAATGAGCACAGCATGAAATAATGCAATTTAGTGAAAAAATTATTTCAATCGATATTGAAGACAGGAAATGGAGGTATGCACAGCATTAAATGAATTTTATGAGAAATTATCTCAATTTCAATTTGGAATATTGAATGAAGGTGAGCATTGCATGAAATGAAGCTATTTAATGCAAAATTTTCTCAAATGAAATTAGGGCCAGTAAATGGATGTAAGTATGGCATGAAATGATGTGATTCCTTGCAAAATGGTCACAAATGAAATGGTCACAAATGAAATGGTCACAAATGAAATGGTCACAAATGAAATGGTCACAACTGAAATGGAAAAGTTTGCATTGCATAAAACGATGCAGAACTCCAATAAAGGACAATTCACACATGGCAGAACTAAACAAATCTGGTTTCCTTACATGTCTCGAAGTACACTGACACTGAAAACTTAATGCAGAATTTTTCTACATTTACTGAATAAATGGGGTAGAAAATTCATGGTCTTTTTGCGTCAAAAAAAAAAAAAAAAAAATTTAACCTAGAGACTGTGGATGTATATGTATGCACAAATACACTTTTCTTAATTTAAATTGAGCTCAAAGGACCGGGTGACACCAGTAACTAAACTTGAAAACTGTTTACATACAGTGGGGGTCAAAATAATACAACACGTTGATTGAACTGCCAGATTCCACATTTCTAGACCACGCACAATTGCAAAAATTGGACTACAAATAAACAATAGTATAAAAAGGTTAATAATAAACGAGGTGTCTCTACAGGTGTATCAACCTCGTATCTAAAACCTACATATATTTAATAGAAAAATACATGGGAACATGTATAACAAATACGAGAACAAAATTTTCCAACACATTTCAAGATATGCATCCATTAATACTTCATTGCATAGCCGTTATAATTAATTATGGTAATTATGGCTTTGAGACGTTTAGAAGAGTTCACTACCAGCCTTTTACAAGTTTTGGGCATAATCTTATTTCATTCTTCAATGCAAATTTGAGTTCAGTGATGTTATTGGGACCTCTCTTCTGAGTCTTCAATTTCAATTACCTCCACAAGTTTTCAATCGAATTCATGTCCGGGGATTGACTTAGCCATTCAAAAATGGTCATCTTCTTCATCATTAACCATTCCTTCGTTTCGTTTGCAGCATGCTTTGGATCGTTGTCTTGTTGGAAGGTTCATCCACGTTTCAATTTTAAAGAACCAGCTGAAGGTAGGAGTTGACTGTTCTAATATTTCACGATATTTCCTGCCATTCATGGTTACTTCAATGATGTGAAGTTTACCTACTCCTGATGAGCTGAAACATCCCCACACCATGATTGAGCCACCTCCAAACATAACAGTGGACATGGTGCCCATTGGTTCACTGTATACTCTACGTTTTGTTGCCTCCAAACATGGTTTGTGCTATTTCACCCAAATTGTTCAATTTTGGTTTCACCTAACCACAGTATGGAGTTTCAAAACGCTGCTGGCTTGTTCAAATGGTTGTTGGCATACTTCAGCCTGTCCTTGACGAAACGTTTCTGGAGAAGAGGTGTCCTACAAAGGGTGTGGGAACAAAGACCTTCACGGCGTAGTGCCTTGCTGATTGTGTGTTTGCTACCTTCAATCCCAGATGCCTTGAGTTCATCATCCAATTCTTCATGAGTAGTTTGAGGCCTCTGAACTACTTTTGGACCAATTTTCCGAGAGTACGGTCGTTAATCTTCCATAGATGGCCTGTTTGAGGCCTGCTGAGATTCGTATTACAGCATTTCCACTTACGTATTATGGTTCCAACCAAGGCTAAAGGAACACACAGTTGTGCACGTACCTTCCGATATCCCAAACCTTTATTATGGAGCTCCGCAATTCATTCACAAAAGTCTTAGCTGATGTCCTTTTTTAATCAATGCTTACTACCTCTCAGAACGAGAGCTACTGTACTAATGACACGTTATTGTAGATGAATGCTGACGAAATTTGGCTGCCATATAGTTGTATCAGAACATCCTGGAATAATCCTACAATAATTTTCCTGTATAATATCGAGAAAAAATCGGGTTTTGTAAACTTTTGTTCTCATATTTATTATTTGTGATCCTATTTATTTTCTCTATTAAATATTTGGGGATTTTAGATATATTATTAATCTTTTTATACTATTATTTATATAAAGCCCTATTTTTGTACTTGTATGTGGTGTAGAAAAGTGGAACGTGTAGTATTATTATTATTATTTTTATTATCAACACATGTGTTGTATTATTTTGCCTCTCTCCCTTGTATATATTCATATTTTTTTCCTTGCAGCTTAGCTCAAAGGGCACGGCGAAACCAGCAACTCAACACTAAAAACGATTGATTTTTTACAACCGGCACACACAACTCTAACCTTCGTGTAGGCGAGGAGCTGAGCCTCCATCATGTCGAGCTTCTGCAGGAGGCGATCCTCTCCTATCATGGCTGACCAGGAGTGGCTGGCTGCTTCCTGGGGGCGGAATAGACCGTGAAGATTAGGGGGAGGTAATGGAGGATGAAGATTGGAAGGGTAATGGAGGCAGAGATCAAAGGAAGTAATTGACAGTGCAGATCAGGGAAGTACATGCACCGTGCACATTAGGGAAGAACATGGACGAAGTAGATTAGGGGAAATTTGACCCAAGTCTTACTCCAATCACACGAGAAGAGCACTTTAGGCTTTCTTTTGTGTGTGGGTTTTAATGCCATCCTGATACCAATCACATAAGACAGCATTTTTCGTTTTTTTCTGTTCGGGTTTTCAGAATACCAACCTTGATACACCAATCACACTTACAGTCACCAATTTTCAGACATAAGCATCAATAATTAAACATGTTCGCTTTGTTTCTGCGGTCGTTCACAGTTGGTTTGGTTAGGTTGTAAGTAGCAGAATTGGGAAATTAATTTTGCTGCTCAAATGAATTTTTATTCTTCCAAAGAATTATAAAAAATGCAATAACGCGATAATTTTTCACCTCGCATGATTAGTTATTTTATTTCCTAATTTCCTATAAAGGAGTGAAAAACATGAAATGCCTTTCACTGATCCCGATACATGAATGAGCCATTTACCCAGTGGTACACACATGTCCCAAACCGCAGGGTATGCATTAACCACTCGTAACTACTCGTGCCCTCTCAGACCTGAGTGGCCTGCATGATGTCGGTGAGTGCCTGGAGCTTGTTGCTGATGGCGGCCTCTCTGAAGTGGGCCTCCTGCAAGCAGGTCCTCAGCTGCTGCACCTCGATGCCTGCCTCGCATGTCAGGCTCGGCACGCCCACGCTGGGGCTCGCTTTTGCCTCCTCTCCGTTGGGCAGGTACAGGCGCAGGGTTGCGATGATGCACCCGTGCGTCACTGCATAGCAATGACATCCATTACTACAATGCAGGTTTGAAATGAAGCCTTACTCTTAACCAAGGGTTGCCAACCTACAAGGTGATGCACCCGTGCATCACTGCACAGCAATGACAGATCTTAAAAATGCAGTTTTGAAATGAACCTTCCAACTCTATATCAAGGGTTGCCAACTTACACAGTGAGAATCCTGTAACTGCTGTATCTATTAGAAATTAGATGTAAATGCTTTAAATTTTATATATGATGAAAATATATATTAAAAAACTCTGATATGACCTGGTCTTTTTATCTATGTCATGCCCTCTCCTCTGAACAATGATCAAATTCAATAGGAAGTGTATGTAAACTCGTAAAATGCCAGAGTCTTAAGGTGAAAATTGGCCATAGAACATTGAGTTCTGTGAACATATGGAAGAAAAATTCAAAAAATTTCAAACTGTTACCACAATGCATGGTCCCTACATTTTCAAACTGTTACCCACCACTAGGCGTGGTACCTGTTCAAACCATTACTTAGTATTAGGTGTGGTACCTGTTCAAACCATTACTTAGTATTAGGTGTGGTACCTGTTCAAAATGTTACTTACAATTAGGTGTGGTACCCATTACTGAACAGTGGGAGTTGATGCAAAATGTGGGTGGGTAAGAAATGTTGCTTATCTGCATAAAGATAAGCTTGAAGCCAAACATTGCAAAAAGGCAACAAGGGCTCTCAAAAATAAATCTCAAGTTTCTAATGCAGGAAAATACTTTTCTCATTTAACTTTTAACCTTCTAGTACAATAAAAATTATGGGGTGTGATATGAGAAGTTTTTACCAGAAAATTCACAAAGTTGCTTCTCTTTTATAGCATTTTCCAGTATAAATTTTGCTGAGGCCAAAAGCAATGGCAAGATATATGAGTTGGAGGTACAATTAAATAAGCAAATGAAATTCAGTGTTGAGTGGTAATTTAGAATGGAAATAAGGAGTGCAATAGTGGTAAAATCTCGTGGCATAGGCAAGTGATTGATGCGAAGTCATAAAATTCATTCCTCACCAGAATTACCCACCTTTAACAAAATTCTCTCCAAGAATATCTGTTAAATTGAAGTTAATCAACATCACATTCTGGAAATTTTGATGAATCTTTCAACTTTACTTTCATTTACATTAGTTTTTTCAAAACCATCTAATATATAAAAGAAAGTTATATGTAGCAGACGGAATCGCTAAAAATGAACATTTAAAATTAATAAATTGCTGACTCAGGTTTAAAATTTTCACACAGGTTTCATACACGATAGTAAAGGGACAAATGAAACAAAGCCAAACATTTGAGAATACTGTCAAGTCATAATGTGAAATTTCTGTAATGGCTGATGAGTCTAGAAATTCCAGATCTCTAGTAAATATAGCTGTAGAATATCATGTTTAATTTAGATTTTTTCAACTTCCAATGAACTGTAAGACTTCTCTTTCCACAAATTTTAGTTAGTTTTGCTCCAACAGTCACCAGGAAATGAAAAAATTTTCAAAACACTTATGCTGTGAACATGTTTTCAATGAACAAATCAAACATTTTTTTATAGCATAGGGTCCTGGAATGAATACTCATAAAATAAGGGGAGTGAATTCTCTAGGATATTATAATTTATGTTATGACCTCACTAATGCAGATCTACGATTGTGTTGAACAGCTGTGCCAGTACATCAACTAACTAACAACAGTTAATAATCAACTTCACACACTGTTTGAAGCGTTCTTATTTGGAAGTGCTGAAAGAAGGAAGAGCAATAGAACGTTAGCCTATAATGCCATTGGCCTTTTGAGGTTAGATATAATACAGTAAAATAATAAAAACAATACAATAAGTCAAAAACACAGATACAATATAATAAGTTAAAGGTACAATACAGTAATTAATGAATACAGAACACTAAGTTACGGATCAATACAGTAGGTTACAGATACAATAGAACAGACACATATATAATACTAGCACAACACTAGAGTTTCACTCGCTCATTCCTGATACAGAAGATAAAGTTGTCATTGATAGAATGACAGCTTTGAGAAATTTTAGTTTATATAATTGAGAAATCATACTTTGATTTGAAAAAATGCCAGGTCATTACAAGTATCAAAATTTCATAATGTGAATAGATCAGTAAAAATAACTTACAAACCATTTTCCAAATTAGGTTTGCAAAACTGAATTGAGAACAAAAATATCATCAAATGAGAAAAACTAAAATAGTAACAATGAAGGGAACAATTCTAACTTCATTTACCATAGTAGGAAACTATAGCTATTGAAATCTACACAATAAAATGGCAAGCTCACACACCTTTCCTGGAGTTTTCCATGACTTCAACACCAAACTGTACAATGTCTCCAGAACATACTTCTCTTGGAGCAGACTCTTCTGACCCTTTACTGAGGCGTTGGTTGTTAACAAAAGTGCCATTGCTGCTCTTGGTGTCTTGCAAGTAGAACTGAGAATACAATAAATTAGAGACACTGTTCAGGTCTGACATGTAAAAAATAAAATCATAAAACAATAAGATGCAACACATATTGCTACAAGTGTCATGAGATTTAAATTTGAAACTTGAATAGACTAACTATCTTTTTTGCAGCAGCTTTGATGCTAATTGGAAGTTTTGAACAGACATACACCAATAAATATCACACATATGGGCATACTGAGGAGGCCTAGCACCTTTCAGCTTAAAATTTTAAGAAAAAAAATTCCTTTTAATATCAAATGCATAATATAAGATGTTAAATATTTTTGGTCTGGATTAATATATTTTACAAACAAAAGTTTTTCCTCACCTTGTTATCTTCAAACCATAGTAGGGCATGGTTACGACTTAACACCTTGCAGTCAAATATTGAATTGGAGCTGCATGGTCGTGATCGTGCCACAGATCGTCCAATTTTTACTGGTGAACTCAGCATCAAGGAGCGCTCCTGAAAAAATAGTTTTTGTTAACTCAGTCAGTAATGTACAGCATAATATTATGCCCTACATTTATTTAACAAACTATATCACTTCTTGTGACATAAACATCATTGAAAATGAGAAGACTTAAAAGTGTATGATCACACCAATCATAGAGTAATAAACTTTCTCAAACCTCAAGTTAATTAACCACACTTACTGGGTCAAACTTAATCTCTTATCTCAAATGTTAAAGTCTCACAATGAATGGGTTCTTTCCAATCATAGAGCAATAAACCTACTGAAGATACAAAGAACATTTTACATCAGATGTTTTACAAAAAAACATCAAGTAAATTAACCACATGTACTTGGTTAAACTTAATCTCTTATGCTAGAGTCTCACATTGAATGGATGAGAATTAGCACGGCACTGAAGAGTGGCTCGAGCACAATTCTTGTTGGACAGAGAAATGATGGCATCCTGCTGGGGCTCCATTTCTTGCTTGTGCAAGTCCATATCAAGAGCAGAGTGATCACTAATGTCAGGAGGAGCAGGCGGCAGAGAGAGTGGCGGTGTAGACAGGATGAAGTCGGACAGAGACAAAACGCTGCACTTCTCTTGCTGCTGCCCACTGCCTCCCACACCAACACCCACCACGTTGACCATCCCCAAATGAACTTAATGCATTGGGGGACACCACCAATGCCTTTGCATAGGAATAGGGCACTGGAGCTTAGGGCTTTGGGTTGCCCAGTCAGGCGTACACATAAAGGATTGCACTTTATCCCCTAGGGGATAAAATGTATTATTTCTCAACAATGGAGTTTTCCCAGATAAAAATCATCAAGGAGTTAGGCAACAATTAAAAATTCTTGCCTAGTTATCATAAGAAAATATTAAAGAAATGTTACACAACTATTAAGATTCTCAGAATTTTTACTCACAAAAGCAATGTTAGAATCCTAAATGACTAGAATATCTTTAATTTATGAAGTTAAAACTTTTGTATCTATACAAAAAGTTCAAGCTTAATAAAATCTGGAAAGAAAAATAAATAAAAATTCTTCTCTTATACATTAACTATAATCAATATGTTTAACTATATATTTTTCTAAACTCAATAGATAGAAATTTGAAAGTTTTTCAATGTATTAGGATCTAAAAATTTAGCTACAGTTACCACTAGGGTTAAAATCCAAGGAACCTAAATCAATACAACAATGATATGGACTCAAGAGCACTTACACATGCCATTATCACAACAAGGAAAAAATATGATATTGCTTCACTATATCCAGATGCAACAGTAAATTTGAGCTTCATATAGGCCTAGGGTATGGTAAATATTTCCTAAAATTATATTTCAACACTAATACAAAAATTGAACTGATTTACCAAAAATAACTAAATTTGGTATGATATTTTTCTTATCTTGATTTTCTACTTTCAATGTTATTTCTTGATATCAACTTATTTGTTTACAAGTAAATATATAACTATTCTCCTAAATTTTTAGGTGATAAAACTGAAAACAAAAGAAGTAAAAACATATTAAAACAACTGTAAGCACATGTAGAAAAATAATGAATTACATGCAATCATTAATTTTTAAAGATGCTCAGTACATTGAGAAAGAAAAAAAGATTAATGTGTGGCGTTTGCTAATAATCGGATTTTGAATTTTGGGTGCCGAAACATAGTTAATTAGATTGAAAGAAGCAAGTTTTCTTTTATGCACTTTCCGTCGCAAATGAGTATTTAACGAGATATAGCGGTAGGTTTAGTTTTGTCTATGATGATGAATGCGCTCGATTAAACAGCTACTCATCTATTTTTGATTTTTTGTTGCTTAAATCACGGTAATAACATCAAAATAAACTACTTTTCTTCTTTACACTT
This sequence comes from Platorchestia sp. MABIK, assembly GCA_014220935.1. Classification (NCBI taxonomy): domain Eukaryota; kingdom Metazoa; phylum Arthropoda; class Malacostraca; order Amphipoda; family Talitridae; genus Platorchestia; species Platorchestia sp. MABIK. Next base: position 57,164 of record JACJUY010001549.1, on the reverse strand, counting down.
TTGCGACAAATGAGTATTTTACGAGTTAGAGCGGCAGGTTTTATTTTTTGCGCGATTGAGCTGTTTAAGTTTGTTTAAGCACTTTGTATTATTACTTGCCGGCCCCACGGAGCCTGAACCCACTTCTATAATCTTTTAGTTAATAACACAATAGAAATTATCACCAAGAAACAAGGAGTTATAGCAGTATCAGCCAGCATGTTAACATTCGTCTTAGATGGCGGGAACGGGCTCGATCATTCAAGCGCGTTGGAAGGAAGCGTCCACTGCAGTGTTGCCATACGACGCACTTGATGAATTACTTTTTGCTTCAAACACTAGAGTTGCAGTAAATAATTTACCGCTATATCTCGTAAAATACTCATTTGCGATGGAAAGTGCATAGAGAAAAAGTTGTTTATTTTGATCTTATTACCAATGTTTTGGCACCAAAAATTCGATAATTAGCAAACGCTACACATTAACCAAAAAAATTGCCAAAAGTTTGTAACATACAAAAGAGAAGATGAAAAAATAAAATTAAATGAATATCAATATCTTGAACTGTTACACAATACTGAGAAAACAGAAACAAGTGTTACAATAAAGTATACCAAAAACTATTTATAAACATAGTAGATAGAGCTATGTTATCTCTAAAGACCAATTACATCTGGGCACACACTATGCACATACTATATTATCTGCATTTCTATGGTACAAAAGAAGGATTTCATGAACTTTAATAGACAAAAAACATAGCTTATTAAAGAAAAATATATAAATCTCTTTGTACATTGAAACATTTAGAAAATGATTATTTTTGAGAAGCTGTCTCCTTAATTGAATCTTTTTCAGATGATGAAAAAATAATAAAACAAAGCTTTAAAAGCTATTATTAGATAATTTTCAACTCATATTTCTTGGCATAATCTAATAATTAGCTTCTGCATAGGTCATTTTTCAGAGATTTGCTATTTTATCATATTATGATTCATTAGTATTTTTTATTTTATAGGGTAAGAATTCAATAAGTCATAGTTTTAAAAAATTCATTTCATTATTTTATAAATAGAATCAATTTATCAAATAATACTTGATAAATAAAAAGTACTGTTATGCAAAATATAGTTAATTAAGAATATCTTGAGTTAGCAATAATAACAAATCAGTAATAAATCATTTAGCTATACTAACCCTAAAAGTCCCAAGCATAAAATAAATTTCAGCAGAGAAGGAAAAATTCAAGAAGACCAAGAAAAAACAATGGAAGTAGAATTAAAATGAGTATATTCTCAATAAAAAAAAAAGAGTGTGAAAGGCTAACACTATCAACAGTCAGTGGAATATCTATCGGGTGAATAATGCAATAAAATTATTAAACGTAGCACATTTGTACATTATTTACAAATATGTGCCATATCCACAACAAAACGTTCCTTTACAAAGAGTTATAGTAAAGGCTAACTATGTTGACATTCACGGCAGTGCTCAGGGCTTCAACTCTTTATCTTAATTTATAGCTTTAAAAATGAAGCCGATTTGCAGAATCAAATGCCGGTTTGCCAAATCAATCTGGGCTAATGAGTTATAACACACGTCATAAATTTTAGATGAATAATTACAAATTAGCATTTTACATGGTGGCTTTCTTACTATAAAACAGCTAATTTTTCACTATCTTGAACTTAAACTTGAAATTGAGGGCCGACAGTGTCAGAGCCTTTGTAACGGCCTGCAATTCCCTCCTCACTACTCACACACACAAAAAAAGAGTTCAGCACCTG
>JACJUY010001549.1:38274-51234 GCA_014220935.1 Platorchestia sp. MABIK | reverse complement strand
TATATTTTTTTTCTTTCACGCTTTCGTTGAAATAACATTTTGGAACATCGGCCGAAACAAGCGATTCATAAAGTATTTCATGGCGTCAAGAATTGCGAAGTTTCATGTCATGTATGCGTAAACTGTCAAAAGTCATGAAATTGTGTTATCTCTTATAATTATCATTACATGTATCATCAAATGTAGGTTAAGCAAGATTAGGAGTACATTGCCCTCAATCATTTTTCGACTAGTGACATGGGTATTACAATACTCGTGTGTGTATAATCTAAGTGTATTAACTTTAAGATATTTGAAAACCAATGACGGTACTTTTGTACCATCTCTTTTGGAAATAAACTGTTTTTCTTTTTTTTTCTTTCATTGGTTATAGCATTACCCCTAACTAGATCATAACCCCTAGGTTTCATTAGATCATAAGCATAATTTATATACTGGCTCCTGATCGATTTTTAATTTTCAACATGCGCATAGTAAGAGAAAGTAACATATTTATAGTAAAAGTCTGAATGAACCAATAATTTTTTTGCAAAAGTATTAAGAAGCTTAAAAGGAAAAGTTCTTAATATGCCGAAACTTTGTTTGATGCTATAAGCCAAAGAATCCGTTCGAAGTTCACCACTTTCGACCAGATTTAAGGCTATCACATGGTTCTGAATTACTGATTCTTCGTCCCGGAGAAACATCACATCATTCGCCAGCAAGGTTAAATGGCCCGCAAGGAACACGGCTTCAAATCGTCAAATTTTTTTCTCGGACGTCATGGAGACAAGTCTCAACTTACTCTAGCGCGTTTCTTGAACCTTATGAAGCAAAGTAAGGAATAGGAGACTATTTCAATAGAAAAATACCGTGATGAATGTTTTGGTGTCTTTCTTATGGTGCATTTTTCTGAGGTTTTAAATATTTATACAGCCATAGAGGCTGTATTCCGCCACAAATGTATGTAGTTACATTGCATACGTGGGTTGAATTCTCTTGACATCCATCTTTGTGTTAGAACCGTCAAATTTAAAGTCGCCACGTAGTAAACCATGAAGCTGGCACAGAATTGACATAATTAATGGAGAGACGTCCTGTCGATGAAGAATGCAAAATGAAGTTACTGCTATATAATTTATTTTTAAAATGTTTCTTTGTGTCTGTATCTGAAGGGTTGATGTGAGGAATATTGAAGACGTCGTAAAGCCAGTAAGCAAGCAAGCAAGTAAGGAAGCAAGCAAGCAAACAAGCAAGCAAGTAAGGAAGCAAGCAAGCAAACAAGCAAGCAAGTTAGGAAGCAAGCACGCAAACATGCAAGCAATTCGTCCCTCGCTTCCAAATCTTCAAATAACCAGAGAATAATTAGAGCAGTAAGAATTTTATCAACTCAGTTCAACGATTTTCATATAATCCCATAAAACCTGATGAAGGAGAGTTTTCTTGGTCTCTAAGAAGACCTTTAGTTGCAGGATCGTACCATGTTCCGAAGCAGGTATATTCGAGCGTTAGGGGAAAACCATGTGAATGTAAAATTTTTCATTCAAATAAATAAACGACGGCTATTGTTACAGATAAATTTTGGGTAACATTGTTAGATAGTGGATATTCATATCGTTTGTGAAAGGTAGAGAGGATAATCATGTCTAGAATTCGCGGACACTAAAATATTGTCAGCTTAAGTTCACTTTTTTAACTGACCGCTTGAATTTCAAATACTTTTGGAGATGGAAGGGAAGAAATTGTCCTTCTTGAGGGAAGTTACATGTGTAGCTTGATGAGTGAATATAGAAGAGTGAGTTAAATGAGAGGCTTGCTTCACCTCAGTTCTCCAGAGTGCAAGCAATTACTTACACAAACAGAGGAAAATTTCAGAATAGCATTTTTATACATAATTTCACGTTTGAAAGGAACTACGAGCACGAGCATAAGTCATTAACATTTTATAGCTGCATTGAATTTAACTGAAGTTCAATATTTAACCAAAATCGAACTCAGTTTAAATTTTCAGCGTTAAGAAAAGCAAAAGAATAATTGGCGCTTACCTTCATGTAAAAATTTAGCTTGTGACCACCGATGGGTGACTTGCATATTGAACATCCCCTTGGAGACCACCGGTGAGTCACAGAGCAATCCTCGTGTTAAGGAATTGAAAATACTTTTAACATTAATATTTACTACAGCTTTGATTGAAGCTCCGTCCTGCTTTTCTCTGTCTAGATTTCAACTCCTGAAAATGAAACGTGCATTTTGTCCCTTCCCTTACCTTTTGTTGCACTTGAATGAAAAAGGTTGTAGTGCCTTACCTTAATTACTCCTCAAATCTCGATTATAGTCTTTTCACGTTCAGCAACCATAAGATGTATCAAAGCAAAATTAAATAAAAAAGAAGTACCTAGTTTTCCTAAGCGTATCAAGAATACCAATTTCATGAGAAGTTTCAATAGGACCGCTATTGCACTTCCCGTACTGGATCTCTATGACCTTAGTAGCAACAACTGATCATACAAGGTCTTCGGTTCGTTCGATTCTGCTTTCCATTTGAGCAGTGCTTAGCCAGGTCAAGCAAGCTGTTCCAGTGAAACAAAACCAGAGAAGACGAAGAAGAGTTGTTATATGAGTGAGCTTATAGTTTACTTCCTCTCCGTTTTTACAAAAACCGTGGTCTTTGCCGCCAAAAAGAGATTTTAAAATGAAGCATTCAGTATGAAAAAATGAAAGGTTCATTTTCCAGATGCAATTCTTAAAATGCTCAAATGCAAATAGAATTCTTTCTCGAAGCAGAAAAATGTATTTCGCTTTGGTCCAACTCATCAGCGGTCGCGTAAATGTTCTCATGTATTTTCATCCACCCTCTAAATGGAGCAGGGGTGTTAATGTGTTTTAATTAATTTTCAATTATTTCTTACCTATATCCATTCATTCCCTAAATGGAGTAGAGTTGTTCATGTGTTTTTATTTTTAATATTTTTGATCTCACTTCATCTACCCTGCAAATAGCGCAGAGGTGCTAACATCCATTTTTCGTTTACAACTACTTTTTATTTATCTTCATTCATCTCTCAAAAAGCAGTGGAGCTTAAATGTTGATAATGCTCAATCCTGCGTCATTGATTGAGTTTTTCACCATATTCTGGAGCAGAAGTGCCTATAATTTTAAATTTCAATCCTTTCTTATTTATCTTCACCGAACTTTTGTACGGACCAGCGGTGATAATCTGTATTTCTTTTTCAATCATGTGTGAGAGATTGAGTTTATTTACCGTATTCTGGTACTCGGAATCATATTTCTTTCTGCTGCAGCGGAGGCGAGATGGGAAGCGAAGGTCACGTAGGGGAATTTGGTAGGTTGAAAAAAAGAACAAATTATAGTTCCTTTTTTTAGTGAACTAATAATTTAAAATTTTTCACGTGTTTTCGTTTGCTCTGAATTACTGATTTGTATGACTATTTATACGACAAAAAAATGAAACGTGAAGATGTGTTTTTTTAGGAAAAAAAAGAATTTTATTCCTTTTTCTTATATGTGATGATACGACAAAAAAACTACCGGCATTTTAATCACGCAAATGCAAGTCATTTTAGCTGATTTACTAGTATATTTATGAACTTATATTGCGGAAATACAATAATTTCTTCAATCTTCTCACTGTGACGTCACTACACAGTCCTTCTCAAGAGAAAGAAGAAGAAAAAAGAAAACGGTAATTCATTCCCTTGCTTTACACTAACACAGAATGAATTCTTTCTTTTATCATTTTGATCTCGGTTGAAGTTGAAAAGCTTAAATAAAAGTAAGTTTAAGTGATAGTGATTTTCAAAATGGGAAAATTCTTCAAATATTACACGAGCGAAAATTCAACTAATTGCAAATAATTTAATGTCCCATTCCGAAGACCGTGCGATGAAAACCAAGTTTTTGAATAAATTTACTTATAGGTTAAATCATGCCAGGTACTCTATCACTGTTAAAATAATTTGTTCACAATTATATACTACCTCCCCGTACTCAACAGAGATCATTAGACCGAAAGCAAATTAAAGGGATTAATGTAATTACATCTAATGCTGATAATTAATTTCCGAGATCCATTGTAATCTTCTCTTACCTAATAATGCCCTGTGTGTCTTTATTTATACAGGGTCGCGCATAAGTAACGCACCCTGTTAAAAAATTAATAATAAATAAACTACGAAAGGTATAACGATAGGGTTAATTGCAAACGATAGAGGGACTCTTAAAGTTTATTTACATGTCGTATCCTGTCTACAGATACCCAGTGTATATTGCGGTAATAAATCTTTAAAATTTACCTTCAAAAGGATGTGTTACTTATGCGCCACCCTGTATATTTGGTGTCCGCTTCTTAGGTCTGTGTGACGCTCATAAGGATACTTTACGACCGTATCTGTGATACGAGTTTCACCGGCGCACAAGTACAAGAACATTTTAATCGCGGGTAGTGTTAAAGGAGGATATATTTGTCTGTCATCCACATCTGGAAAATTTATTCAAGGAAAATATTTTAATCCCATCATTTTTTTGAAGTGCCGGGTGCACTAGTTACAACTTATGCTGATAACAAATTGCCGGGATCCAGTGTAACCACAACAAATGCTGATAAAAAATCAACGTGTTCAAGTGTAGTTACAACTAATGCTGATAAAAATGAATAAGATTATCAAGATCACGCATGCGCAATAACAGTTGGCAAAGATGTCCGCAGAGCGCACATCCCAGCCACGGTATCCCGGCGGTGCCGCGCTGAGGCCGCAGTTCTTGGCTGACGCAATACATTTTTTAAGCCCTGATGGCGAGCGCCAGTGTCCCCTGAAGAAAAGTTCTCCCTCGCCTCGAAACTTTCCATTTAACTTGGTCTTGCAAGTTATTGATACGTGAGGCGCATTTGCAGAGTTTTCAATTCCTTGAACGTGGTTTCTCTTTCTGCAAATGTGTTGCAGATACACTATTGTTTTGCCTTTTTTCGTTCTGCATTCCGAGTTCTTACTAGCGGAAACGAGTGATGCTGAACTTCTGGTTGCTTTAGCCTGAGCCTCGTGTGTTTTGTGGGAGTAAATGCTTGAGAGAAGGCTTTTGGGTTTTAAAATTCATTCTAAAGCATGGGCTGTTGAAAAACAACATTTGAAATATTGATGTGATTTTGTCTGATAAGCAAGAAAATTAACCGTTGAAATTTTATTGAGGCTCTGATTGACTAGTGATGATACAGGGTGGCGCCTAAGTAACGCACCCTTTTAAAAAATTAATAATAAATAAACTATGAAAGGTATAACGATAGGGTTAATTGCAAACGATAGAGGAACTCTTAAAGTTTATTTACATGTCGAATCCTGTCTACACCCAGTGTATATTGCGGTAATAAATTTTTACAATTTACTTTCAAAAGGGTGCGTTACTTATGCGCCACCCTGTATTTCAAATTTTCTTGTGAGACATGAGCTTTTAGGCCATTACATTTCAAGTGTTGCAAGAATGTTGGGTGCTGTTCTAACTCATATGAGACAAAGCTGATGTCTTTATACTTCCTGCCTTGAAAACAACCGAGTCAAAGTAGAGCAGAAATTTAAAGAAGAACGATTTATTTCCAATAGAAAGTGATACATGAAATGCCTTGCAAGCATATAGATTTCAAGAAAAAACAGTTTATTTTCAATAAAAGTTGATTCATGAAATGCACAAGTAATTGAATTTTAAATGTTTCTTGACTCAAACGTCCAAAATTAATAGACAAGCCATAAGCAGCAGACACATGTCGGGGGTTAAATATACAATCGGGAGAAACAAAATGAGAAGTCTATTATCTTTAATATTTTACTCCCTCTCCCGCCTCGAGGGTATTCCAAATGCATTTCAATTAGTGGTTCCAATATGTTTTATTTTCTGTCGTATTTGTACGCTAGAATGTTCTTCGAAGTTCTTTCTCGCGTGACTGTTTCTTATCCACACAGACGTCAGTAACAACCTGATGAAAGTGCCGGTTTAATATCGGACCTTATAATAACGGAATATTAACGGTATAATAACAATCTCAGGGCAAAGTTCAGCCTTGGTAAAGGGTTAAGAGACAAAACAGCAAAACCTTGACTCTCGTACAACTTTCAGCAAATGCAACAGAGTTGCTTGCATCTGACGTTTTGAGGTTGTAGACTTGCAACTTATATATAGGTCGATTAGAGTTTTCAAACTTTTGCGCATTACGGAATTTTCTCTATTGCATTCCAAGTGGAACACGTCTTCGACCGACAGACGATGTTTCTGATATGCGACTATTGTGGTCGTTAAGTCATTTTGAAGTCTTCAGCAGTGATAAGAATGAGTACCATTCTGTACTGCACTAAGAAGGACAAAAACCACTTGTTCTCATTACACTATGAATAAATGAGTGTTCGATTCACGCTTTCAGGAGGGGTGGAACACTTTACGTTCGCTTTTGTATCAGCAAAAAATGAATTTGAGAATTTTGACTGCTATGAGAGCAAGTGAGATCTCGATGCTTGGCTTCATTCAAAATTAATGAAATGAACTGTTGTAGTCATCGAGAAAGAGGAATTTGAGTCCATGTTTACCGCAACCTTTAATTGCAAAAACTGGACTGTATATTTGGTAAATTTTACGAGAATTCATTAATCTATGAGGAACTTTAGAAATAAGGGTTTAATGGGAAAACCCATAAAAAAAACAATTTATTAAACTTTTAGCTCATTACCAACAGAAACTATATTTTTTGCCTTCTTTTTCGAGAGAAATGTGAATTTCTTCTGCAAATTTACTGTATAAATAATAAACAGCTGTCGCTTGGTTGGTTGGTTTGTCTGTCTCTTATTAGAGATTAATATCGCAACTANNNNGGGGAGTGCGTAATGACCATATCTGTGATACGACCTGATTACATGATTTATGTGCGTAATCGAACTCTAGTGTACACGACCCGTCAAAAATAAAGGGACTCGATATCTTCCTTGAATAAATCCTCCAGATGTGGACGAAAAACAAATATATTCATCCTAATAGTACCTACGATTTAAATATTCTTGTACTTGTGCACTGGTGAAACTTGTATCACAGATACGGCCATTAAACATCCTTTAATAAAAGCGTGAAAGAGAAACGGACAAACCAATGTAATGTGTTCAATGAGATTCCCACTGTAATAACAAAGGAGAAATTACGCACAAAACAATATACATATATTTATTTATTTAAGGAGACACGTGGCGTTCTTTGTGTAAGGAATGATTATCGAATTCCTTTATTTTTGACTGGCTGTGTACACAACTTTGACTTTAGAAGCGGCAGCTGTTAAAATCTATGGAAGACTCTCAGAATCAAGCTTGAATTCCAATTCCCTTTCAAGTGCAAAAAAAATCCTTTGTTTACATTCATGCATTCTTTTTGTAAGTTGTATTTTGCTTGTTTTGTATTTTCGATGTTCGGCGTGTACTGAAAAGTGAAATGTTTGGGAATATCCTGGCGACGCAGTTGGCGTGAAGCATCCATGTAATTCTAAGTAATGGAGTAATTAAGTATAAAATATTCCACCTTGAAGAGTCAGAAATAGGAAAAAAGATGCCCGGGGAAGTAAAAATTAATGAAAATCAAATCAATAAATTAAAATACATGCCAAAAATAGAAATCTGTAAAAATGACGATAAATAAATAACCAACCATCGCTCGCTTTCAATTTGCCGTTCAGTAAGAATCATCAAATCAAATTATGTAAAAATGTCTATAAATAAATATAGACAAAAAAAATGTTAATAAATAAATATCAATCCATAAAAATTTAAATTAACAAATATAATTCAACATAAACAAAACAAATAAATGGCAAAACTATCACTTTAAATTTCGCCTTCCAATAAGAATCAATGAATCAAAATACATACATATGAATCTAAATAACTAAAAATACCTATTAAAATATTTCATAGTCATAACTTTTGATATCGCCACCCAGTAGGAATAAATATACATCAATAAACGTAATGTACTACAATACATTCATATCAATAAAAATAAATATATCTCCATATAAATAAAAAACCAAGCCACCGCTTCCACTCATCAAATGGCTGGACTACAAAACGCAGCCGCAACCAACACGAGGAGAATTTCATGTATCTGACGATGATCACAGAGGTCTGCCTGTCATTTGCCCTGACTCTCGTTGATAGCATTGTGACATCACATACAACTTTCAGATTGAGATCCATTCCCATGTGGCCAAAGATAAGGCTCGTTTGCAGCATTCCCATGTGGCAAAAGATAAGGCTCGTTTGCAGCATTCCCATGTGGCAAAAGATAAGGCTCGTTTGCAGCATTCCCATGAGGCAAAAGATAAGGCTCGTTTGCAGCATTCCCATGTGGCAAAAGATAAGGCTCGTTTGCAGCATTCCCATGCGGCAAAAGATAAGGCTCGTTTGCAGCATTCCCATGAGGCAAAAGATAAGGCTCGTTTGCAGCATTCCCATGAGGCAAAAGATAAGGCTCGTTTGCAGCATTCCCATGTGGCAAAAGATAAGGCTCGTTTGCAGCATTCCCATGAGGCAAAAGATAAGGCTCATTTGCCTCAATCCCATGCGGCAAAAGATTAAGTTCATTTGGCGCATTCCCATGCGGCAAAAGATTACAGACGAAAAACGTGTACGGGGTTAAGGGGAAATTTTCAATTTGAATCAAAACAAACGAGCGTACGAGGTAAAATTTGTTGCTTTGTACTCTAAACAAATATTTCATGAAATTCAAAAATGAATTGGTGGTCAGTTAATTATTTTCAAATGATAGCAAAGTAATTACCCATATCCTCAAACCAAAAGTTGGACTTTAGTTCAAATAATCTCTTATCATAGGAAACACAGCAATGCTCCCAAACGTGATCAAATAGTATGGATACCTCGCTTGAACTAGTGGGGCATCCATGCTGCTCCCAAACAGTTCACTTCGCAGTACATGCCGAACATTGAAGAGACTCACGAACTTACAAAAAGAATATGTACTCGCATTGAAAGGGAATTGGAATTCAAGCTTGATTCTGAGAGTCTTCCAGGGATTTTAGCAGCTGCCGCTATGGTGTAGAGCTCTAAACCTTTGTGTTCTGCAAGCGCATGGCGGAGGAATACTGACTGGCTCTCAAGTGGCAAAGAATCGTGTTTTTATTCACTTACTAGTGTACACGACCCGTCATAAATGACTGAATTTTATGAAATGAGGTTTTAATGAGAGCATCCGTTTAAAACACAAATTATTTATTAAATTTTTACTGCCGATAATCAACACTATATTACAAAGCAGCGCCAGGTGTCTCTATAAATTTACAAATAAATAAATATATATTTTTTGTACGTAATTTTACCTATGTTATTACAATGGAGATCTGTTTGCTTGGTTGGTATCATGAATATCATTCAAATAATCTAGAAACCCTGGCATTTGCTCACTTTTTTTTATAAATCAAAAATATTGCGTAAAATTAAACCTGTTGCGAAGAAAATGAAATTTAAAAAAGTGAAAATTGAAATGCAGAAAAAGAAATAGCATATTTTTCATAAGCTTCTTGGCTTATAATAAATTTAGATAATAATACCCGGTTGCTGCTTGATTGGTGAGTGTGTATGTGATACTCATGAGGGTCTTTTACCAGTGCACAAGTACACGAATATTTTTGTCGCGTCCGAGTACTATTCGGATGAATATATTTGTTTTTCATTCACATCTGGAGGATTTATTCAAGGAAAATATCGAATCCCGTCATTTTTGACGGGTCGTGTACACTAGAGTTTGATAAAACACATAAATCATGTAATTCGGTTGTATCACAGATACGATCATTAAGCAGTTTCTCCCTAGTAGCGATATTCCTCCTTCTAAATCTTTAAAGAGAAGGACCAATCAACCAACCAAGCGACAACTGTTTATTGTTATAAAGTGGATTCGCGCAAGAAATTCGTATTATCTTGAAAAGAAGACAAAATTGTAGTTTCTCTTTTTAATGATGATGCACCATCAGAACTATTGACAATTAGCCGTGGAGTCTCACAAGGATTTATCCTTGGGCTTCTTCTATTTTCAATCTTCATCAACGATTCAGTTAAGTCTACTTTATTTTTAAAATTCATACTTTTTGCCGACGACAACGCGCTTTCTATGGCCCTTCCTAATGAAAATCCTCTTTTAATCGCAGAGAGTATAAATAACGAGCAGAAAATTGTTTCAATGGGGCTCAAAGCTAATAAAACATGCTTCAATAGCGATAATACAAGATACAATAGATTATCCCACAAGCTGAATGGGTCTCTTCCATGAATTAAGATTGGCGATGGTGAGATTCTGTAATTTCCTGGGCTTTGTAGTAGATATAAATTTGACCATCAAAGAGCAAATTAAACGTATCAGTTCTAAATTATTAAAATCCGATGGAATCCTCAATGAAGTGAACAATGTTTTACCTGAAGGAGCTTTAAAGGTACATTATCGAACACTCATTCCACAATATTTTCAATACAGATTACAAGCATAGCATGAAACTGATAAAAATAGAATAAATTTACTTGTTACATTATAAAAAGCGCCTTTATAGCCGTAAGAAAGTTAAAGCACAAGGCCACACGAATAATTCATTCATAAGTTCAAAACCCTTAAGCTTTCGAACCTCCAAAAGCTCTCCTTATGTAATTTTATAAAAAAAAATATTGATTAATGAGGGTGACAAAGACCTTAAATAATTATCACCTGCAAAAAAACTGACGATCATGATCATATAACCCGAAATAGAAGTAACTTCATACTTTCTTATTACAACATTCAAAAGTACGGTCACAACACAGTCTTCTCTTCATTGGAAACAAGACTTAGAATTCGATCCCAGCTGAGATCCGTGAAAAAAGTCCTTACAGGGCTTCCAAAACGAATCTTTAATCCATATTTCTATCGGAATAATAATGACACAAGGTAATCAAGTCAAATATTTTCTGGTGTATGATTTATCTTGAGAGAGTAATTAAACATGGTTAATGAAATGTTTTAGGTCTTTTTTAGAAAGTACTCATATCATCTAGCCCGTATCAACTATTGTTGTAAAGTGAAGAATCGAATCTTGAGTGAACCCATTGATTCATCAGTCTAATGTCTGACTAGGGTCAGTGTTCTAGGTTAAACATAATTGTACACCTTAAAATATCGTTGATGATAGAATGCCTTAGAGGTCATTGAACTTATTCGGGCCCACAAATAGCTATACTCTAACGTGTTCATTGTATTAACGGTAAGAAACAATCTACTGATGTATCGCTTGTAGTAAACAAATTGTTTATTTTATTTGACTCTTGTACAATATAAAACATTCGAACAACGTAAGCCACAGCTCTGTTATTTTCCTTGAATTTGCTACCGTAACAACACGCAATCTCCCCAATCATCATGAAATGAATGGCAGCCCCGTTACTGTCGTGAAATTTCTTACCGTATCAATACAGAAACTCATCAATCAAATTGAAATTAATGGCGATCCCGACACCCCCTAAAAATCCTACCGAAACAATACGGGAACTCACTAATCGTATTGAATTAAAAGCAATCCCGACACCCCCTAAAAATCCTACCGAAACAATACGGGAACTCACTAATCGTATTGAATTAAAAGCAATCCCGACTCCCCTGAATGTCCTATTGAAACAATACGGAAACTCACTAATCGTTCTGAAATTTTTGGCAATCCCGCTACTGTTCCCAAATTTCGTACCAGAGCGAGCTAGTGCTTTATTCATCATTAAGACAAGCGCAGGCAAAAAATGAATACCGCTGAATATACAACTGTAAGAGGTAGAAATCTTCCCATTCGTCATTAAAACAAGCATCGCAAATTAATATCGCTGAATATCCTACTCTACAAAATAAAAATCTTTCCATTGATAATTGAGACAAATTTCGCCGGTTTATGTCGCTGAATATTCTACTATAATGGATAGAAATATTTTCGTTCATCATAAAGACAAATGCAGCCTGTTAATACCTCTGAATACCTCACCATAATGAGTAAAAATGTTTCTATTTATCACAAAAATATATACCGCCACCTTATTTTAAGGAATACCGTACAATAACGAGAACAAAAGTTTCCATTGATCTTTAAGACAAACACAGCTTGTTAATCATTGCTGAATAATGAAACGCAGGTGTCTCCTTAAATAATTTGTTAAATAAATAAATATAATTTGATGCGTGATGTCTCCTATGTTACTGCACTGGAAATTTCATTGAACACAATAACTTGGTTGGTCCGCCTCTTTGTACCGCTCTTAATTAAAGGATGCCGAATGACCGTATCTGTGATACGAGTTTCACAAGTGCGCAAGCACAAGAATATTTTAATGGCGGGTACTATCACGATGAATATATTTGTTTGCCACCCATACCCGAAAGATTTATTCAAGTAAAGCATCAAATCCCGTCATTTTTGGCGGGTCGTGTGCGCTGGTGTAGCAGAAAATGCTAGAGTGGAGGTGTGAAATTAACGCCCCTGCGTTGTAGCGCCGGCCGGTGTCGTGCAAACTGAGCAAGCCTCTTTAACGTATAAATTGCGCTCTGGAGGTCGCTCTTTAACGCGACGCCTTGCTGCAGTCTGTGCCTGACGCCTTGCTGCAGTCTGCACCTGACGCCTTGCTGCAGTCTGTGCCTGACGCCTTGCTGCAGTCTGCACCTGACGCCTTGCTGCAGTCTGTGCCTGACGCCTTGCTGCAGTCTGCACCTGACGCCTTGCTGCAGTCTGCGCCTGACGCTTTGCAGCAGTCTGTGCCTGACGCCTTGCTGCAGTCTGTGCCTGACGCCTTGCTGCAGTCTGCGCCTGACGCCTTGCAGCAGTCTGTGCCTGACGCCTTGCTGCAGTCTGCGCCTGACGCCTTGCAGCAGTCTGTGCCTGACGCCTTGCTGCAGTCTATGCCTGACGCCTTGTTGCAGTCTGTGCC
>JACJUY010001549.1:0-38194 GCA_014220935.1 Platorchestia sp. MABIK | reverse complement strand
CTGACGCCTTGCTGCAGTCTGTGCCTGACGCCTTGCAGCAGTTTGTACCTGACGCCTTGCTGCAGTCTGTGCCTGACGCCTCGCAGCAGTCTGTGCTTGACGCCTTGCTGCAGTCTGTGCCTGACGCCTTGCGGCAGTCTGTGCCTGACGCCTTGCTGCAGTCTGCGCCTGACGCAATGCTGCAGTCTGTGCCTGACGCCTTGCTGCAGTCTGCGCCTGACGCCTTGCTGTAGTCTGAGCGCGTTTGCTCATTTTCTCATCTAAAGAACTATTCTTTTCCGTATTTTGGTCTTTGTTAACTATCTTCCATTCGAAAAACCTGTCATGTAAGATTTTCAGGTTTATTATCCAAATCATGGACAAGTCGTGAGACGATTGTATATTCAGCGTATAACTCTTTATTGTTTGAGTTTTTCACGGGGTAAAATACGAAGGAAATTACATCTCAGTTTTACTGAAACACTGCCAATCGTATTTAATACGATTGGCACAGCACGCAGCATAACCGGTGACCTGAACTTACACTCTTAGTTGAATTATTATAATGAAGATAATTTTTTAAAACCAGGCCTTGATCGTTGTGTATGGTTTTAAAGCAAGGCCTTGATCGTGGTGTGTGATTTTAAAATCAGGCCTTGATCGTGTTGTTTGGTTTTAAAACCAGGCCTTGATCGCAGTGTACGGTTGAACACATTGACTGCGATGGGTTAAACTGAAGTTCTGTATTCGACTCAATTTTAAATTAGAAGTTGTTAGAAATTTTATAAATACCAAACATTAACTGGGCCATTAAATACCACTAATTTTAAAAGATCGTCAAAAATTTTTCAAACGACCCTCCGATGGGTCGTCTCGCAATCAACGTGTTGAAACCAGGCCTTGGTCGTGGCGTGTAGTTTTATAACCAATCCTTGATCATGGTGTAGGGTTTTAAAACCACTCCTTGATCAAGGTGTGTAGTTTTATGACCAATCCTTGATCAAGGTGTATGGTTTTAAAACCACTCCTTGATCGTGGTGCATGATTTAAAACCAATCCTTGATCATGGTGTATGGTTTAAAAACCAATCCTTGATCATGGTGTAGGGTTAGAAAACCAATCCTTGATCATGGTGTATGGTTTAAAAACCAATCCTTGATCATGGTGTAGGGTTTAAAACCAATCCTTGATCATGGTGTAGGGTTTGAAAACCACTCTTTGATCAAGGTGTATGGTTTTAAAACCAATCCTTGATCATGGTGTAGGGTTTGAAAACCACTCCTTGATCAAGGTGTATGGTTTTAAAACCAATCCTTGATCATGGTGCATGGTTTAAAACCAATCCTTGATCATGGTGTATGGTTTTAAAACCAATCCCTGATCATGGTGTAGGGTTTGAAAACCAATCCTTGATCATGGTGAATGGTTTAAAAACCAATCCTTGATCATGGTGTAGGGTTAGAAAACCAATCCTTGATCATGGTGTAGGGTTTGAAAACCACTCCTTGATCAAGGTGTATGGTTTTAAAACCAATCCTTGATCTTGGTGTATGGTTTTAAAACCAATCCTTGATCATGGTGAATGGTTTTAAAACGAGGCCTTGATCGCGGTGTACACTAGCGATCGCGTAGCATCACACAACGTGGCGTTAGCCTAAGCCCCCACAGCCTGTCTTTACATAAAAGCTCCTTTTTTGCATGCGGGAAACCAATATATTCCAGCTGGCGCTGCTCTGAACTCCGCAAAAAGTGGGTCGCCGCGTGCCATCAGGACTCGAGGTGTGACTAAGCCTTTGTGTTCCTCTGGGTTACAACGCCAGCCTTTGCGCTCAAATGCCATGCAAAGGAAGAAAAGAAAATGAAAGAAACAAAAGAAAGAAAGGATGGAAAGAAGAAAGAGAGAAAGAAAGAAATTAATGAAGATGGGAAGAAAAGAAGGTGAGGAAAACAGTGTGTTTCCAATAAAGATGACACAAAAAACGTCATTGGTTCTTCGTTTCCAATAAAGATGATACAAAAACCATCATTGGTAGTTCATTTCCAATAAAGATGATACAAAAAACATCATTTGGTATAAAAATATCTTAACACACCTATTACTCATATCGCATTACTCATGTCAATCGTCGGAACAAATGATTGAGGGAATAGTCAGTTTTTTCCAACAAAGATGATACAAAAGACATCATTATTTTTTAAAATATATTTACGCAGAGATCCTCAGTTGATTTAAATATATGGGTATCGTGATACTCATATCAATATCCGAAAAATAGCATGGAAAATAGCATGGAAAATAGCATGGAAAATAGCATGGAAAATGAATTTCCTTTGTTGCGAAGTCTAGGTTTGATAATACATGTAAACACAAGTTCAGAAAAAACATAACATCAGTGACGATGCATCGTTGAAAACATATAATGGGAAGTTGTGTGCTTGTAGCGTACTATTGAACGTCGAGTTACCTCTTGTACAAACCTATCCTTACGAGGGTATAAGTTACGCTACGTTGTGCCCATTTTAATTATTTCATGTATTTATAACGTTGATCAAACTTAGAACACCGTGACCATGTGAAAACATTTTTATGTTTTCCTCTCAATCTTTTGTAAATCCATTGACATGAGATGTTACGACACTCATGTACGTTTACCTGCTAAGGATCTTTACATCGAGGCATTGTAAAATCGCAAATTTTATTGTGGTATAAAATTTACTGGGAATAAGTTGTTTTTCTGTTTACTTTGTTCTTTTTATTCCTAACTTAAATACTGGCATAAAGTAAAAGACACTAATTTTTATCTGTGCGAGTTGTGATTCGTATTAAATTTTATCGGATAACTCGAGGATCAACGGAAATGGCCATCAAATGAAACGTGTAAATTTCGGGCCATGTAAATCATAATAAAGCAGAAAAAAATTATTTGGAAAACGAAAGCTCGTGCTTCGTGGCCGCTGATCTAAAACAAGAATCGATACTCAACACTGCCAAATAGATTATACGTAGCTTTAGCAAATGCAGCTGTTCAGTTAAAGCGAACATATCTTCTAAAAATTAAAATGTTTCTCGTAGTGACAGAGTGGTAACATGTCTCAAAAAGCCCTTACCTCAAATTATACCTTGTTTTCCGTCATAGCTCAAACTAACTACCCAAAAATCCCCATTCTTTTTATCCACAACCAACAATCAACGAGTAGCAAACAACTACAGGGTGGCGCTTAAGTAACGCACCCTTTTAAAAAATTAATAATAAATAAACTACGAAAGGTATAACGAAAGGGTTAATTGCAAACGATAAAGGAATTCTTAAAGTTTATTTACATGTCGTATCCTGTCTACAGATACCCAGTGTATATTGCGGTAATAAATCTTTAAAATTCACCTTCAAAAGGGTGCGTTACTTATGCGCCACCCTGTACCTACCCAAAAATCTACATTCTTTATATCCACAAGCAACAACCAACGATTCGCAAATCTCACAACCGACAACAAGAACAGAAGTCACTATACCACCGCGCACACCGAAGCTATGCGCTGCTCAGCAGCTATTTCAATTCTTGACGTGCGTGCAAAGAAGCAGAATTGGCTCCGCTCTCTTATAACAAAGGTCGGAAGTGCGGACTGACGAGCGGCAGCTGCTATGCGTACGCATTGATAGTCAGGGCAGTCGTGCCCGTGTGAGCAGGTGGTATTGCAGGTGGTGTGCAGGTGGTGTTGGTGTGCAGGTGGTGTTGGAGTACAGGTGGTGTTGGTGTGCAGGTGGTGTTGGTGTGCAGGTGGTGTTGGTGTGCAGGTGGTGTTGGTGTGCAGGTGGTGTTGGTGTGCAGGTGGTGTTGGTGTGCAGGTGGTGTTGGTGTGCAGGTGGTTTTATAAGCTGTGCTCTACATCACTGCAGTGCACCACATCACTGCAGTGCACCACATCACTGCAGTGCACCACATCACTGCAGTGCACCACATCACTGCAGTGCACCACACCACTGCAGTGCACCACGTCACTGCAGTGCACCACGTCACTGCAGTGCACCACATCACTGCAGTGCACCACATCACTGCAGTGCACCACATCACTGCAGTGCACCACATCATTGCAGTGCACCATATCACTGCAGTGCACCACATCACTGCAGTGCACCACGTCACTGCAGTGTACCACATCACTGCAGTGCACCACATCACTGCAGTGCACCACATCACTGCAGTGCACCACATCACTGCAGTGCATCACATCACTGCAGTGCACCACATCACTGCAGTGCACCACATCACTGCAGTGCCCCACATCACTGCAGTGCCCCACATCACTGCAGTGCACCACATCATTGCAGTGCACCACATCACTGCAGTGCACCACATCACTGCAGTGCACCACATCACTGCAGTGCACCACATCACTGCAGTGCATCACATCACTGGAGTGCACCACATCACTGCAGTGCACCACATCATTGCAGAGTGCCAGCTCGAACAAAAATAATTTTGACAGAGTAAAAATTAGCGGAAAAAGAACTGCTTCCGTCGGTCAGGTGACGGCTGATTTATTGATTGATTTTTGGCATTTGTCGCGAGGGCTGGTTTGCTATTTGGAACTGGAGAATGAAGTATTTTCTTATTGAATTATGTTCTTGATCTTCGAAACGAATTATAATCTTCATGAATTTTAATCTTAATGAACTATAATCTTAATGAATTATAATCTAAATGAATTATAATCTTAACCTTCGGAGTGAAGTATAATCTTAATGAGTTATATGCTTAATCTTCGTAATGAATTGTAATCTTAAATGGGGTGTCAAAAAGTGAGATAATCGGAACTGGGTTACAAGATCTCTTGGGTTAGAGAGCAGAGGATTGTTCGTTGGTGGAATGTGGTGTAAGTGGAATAGAATCTGTTAATTGAGATGATTCAGAGGGTTAAAAAAAAATCTGTTATATGAACGAGCGCTCTACGCAAAGAGAGTGTCGCACAAAGGAATTATTTTGGGTTTCGTATAAGAAAGAAAGGCTGTGTGGATAGAGTGAATTGCTAAATAGTTGCAAACTTTGAAACGGGGAGCTTTTTAATGTGAACACAAATGGAGAGAGGAAATTCTGCGGAGGGAGCTATAACTTCTGAAAAGCCATTACTTAAAAAAAAATCCATTTCGTAAAGGGCAAATTGTGACAATGATTGAAAATTAAGAGCCGATGGAAAACATAAACATGAGGAGATGGTAAATGCTGTCGAAAAACAGACCTGTAGTTAAAAGTGGGACTTTGGGGAGTTCTTATAAAAATGTCGAGAAAACAATGTAGAAATCAACACTCAATGGAAAAAGAAACGCCTCTTGAACATGATGAGATACGACGGAGATCATGATTAAAGGAAATAAAAATTAAAAGAGAAACTGACACATCGGAGAGAAAGTTACAGTGCCCATTGTGATGGTAATAAGGGAATGCAAAAACAGGGCCATTTAAGGAGAAGTGCGTTTTTAAGAGAAGAAACTAGCCCCACACGATCGTTTCTGGTGAGGAAGCTTTGAGTGTGAAAAATGGTGAATATAGGGTCAAGGAATTGGAGGAGAATAAATACACGCAAGTGAAGGAAAGACAGAAAAATAACGAAGTAAGCCAAGACTGCGCGACGAGCAAGAATGGTACTGATCGTTCGAGGGAAAATTTGTGGCAAAAAAACACTTGGGCAGAAGAAAGGATGGCTTATAACCTGGCATTGAAGAGGACAATGAGGAAGGAAAACTCAGGAAAGAATTGTAACTGCACACAAAAGTTTTGCTTGTGAAAAAGGCAGAAGAGAACGACGCTCATTCTCTTCTGCAGTTCTTGCAGATCTGCATGTATAGGATAGAACTGCCGCACATTAGAGATCTGCACGTGCACCAGATATGATTTGCACGTATAAGATAGAACTCCCGCAGATTAGAGATCTGCACGTATAGGATAGAACTCCCGCAGATTAGAGATCTTGCTCGTATAGGATTGAACTCCCGCAGATTTGATCTGCACGTATGGGACAGAACTCCCGCAGATTTGATCTGCACGTTTAGGATAGAACTTTGTTTTGCAGTTCTTGCAGACCTGCACGTATAGGATAGAACTGCGCACAGAGAAGAGAATAGCACGTAGAAGAGAGAACTGTACGCGCAGGAGATCGCTGATCGCGGAAGAAAGAACGCACATTGAGGAAAGACAGCTGTGTGAGCGACTCAAAAATGTAAGAAAATGAAAGGATATTTTTAACAGACTACAACCCTTAAGAGTACGCTAGGAAAAACTTATTGTAAGAGAGAAAACTGCGCCAACAATAAGAATAGAAAGAGAAAAACTCGACAGGTATAGGCCGCATCAGAAAATATAGCTGCCGTTTAGAAGAGAGCTTTAGTTTAACTGTAGACCCAGAAACGAACAACTAATGTAGAAAAAAGAGTTTTTCATAATAGTAGAATGGTAGGCAAGTGTGTTTGCATCTATAAAATAGGATGCATGTACTTTCTGAGATTTATGTGCCGAGAAAAGACAGTTACGAATGAATTCAAATTTCTCGAACAAAAACTAATGAGAAATTAAATCTATTAGACGATACAACTCGAGTGACTGCGGACTTTAGAAATTGGGCGTTTGGGTGACAAAACCTATAGTGAGGGTAACAACAATTTCTTGGAATTAAGGTACATGGACGATTAGAAATGGTAGTAATATTTTTAGGAAAATGTCACAGTAAAACGAATGAGTTGATGATTTTTTTTACTTTAAATGTATGTAGCAGAAAAATTGCTGAACATTTCATGTGAGACATGTGGAGAAACCCTCTTTTGCTAAAATTACACTTTCACCAAACCCCAAAATATGAACAGTCATATACTATTGTAGACATTTTTCTAAAACAAACATGGGAAACATAATGTGATTTATATGAAACTAGGTAAAATGACTTTTTATCATCATTCCTATGCATCCCACCATCAGCCCATTTCCTACACACCTTATGCGTATACGATATCAATTGTTTCCAGATAACTTATACGAGCATTAAAAAAGCTAGTGAAAGCAAGTAAGATGAGAATACGCCTCTATTCGTGGTCTTTTCCAGGTAACTAATTCGTACCTGAAAAGCGAGTGAAAACACGTGAGAAAAGAATATCGATCGTTTCCAGGGAACTAATCCGTACCCAAAAAGCTAGTGAGAGCAAGTGAGAAAAGAATATCGATCGTTTCCAGGTAACTAATCCGTACCTAAAATGCTAGTGAGAGCAAGCGAGAAGAGAATATCGATCGTTTCCAGGTAACTAAAAAGCTAGTGAGAGCAAGTGAGGCAAGAATACGCTGTCACTCAAGTGGATGAGGGAGAGCGACCGTCATTCACGCAGATGGCAGAAATGCTCATCACACCAATATACACAACTGCCGGTGACGGGTGATGCTTATTTTATGAGTTAAATATAGCCAAGCGGGGTTATTTCTAGGATGCTGTTTCCAGAAATAGTTAAGTCACAGCTTGTAAATATCTTCTTTGAACTTTGTACACATTGCGTAGTTTGGTTTTTAAGTTATTACACTTCAAAGATAGAAGTCAAATAGTCCCGGTTATTTTTTTGACAGGGGCGTCTATGATTTTAGCCGCTCGGAGACGAGGCTTTACTTGACGGCTAAAATGACAGATGCTCCGGCGAAAAAGTTCGACAAGAAGCTATTCAGACGTACTATGACTTATGTAATTTCAAATGCTGCTTCAGCTCTGTTGTACTCTTTTGTGATACAGATATGTTTCCTTTATGCATGGGAGGGATACAAATTCGGCAAGATATAGGGAAGAGGATTTTTTTTTCAGCACAAGTTCGTATTATTATAGAATTTAAGATTTTATTCTATTTGAAATTTTGTTCTATTTGAAATTTTATTCTAGTTGAAATTTTATTCTAGTTGAAATTTTATTCTAGTTGAAATTCAATTCTACAATCTTCAGCGTAAGTTCGCATTGTTCTAGAATTTGAAATATCTATTCCGTTTTTAGACAAAAACTGCAAAAAAATATATTAATAGCCTCAGCCCATATTCACAACCTTCTTGACGCTAAGGCAAAGAGAAATTATTAAGAACAAATACTTGCAAAATATTTTTAATTTTTAAGTAGGCAATGAAGCTATTTTTTTTCCTCTAATTTGAGGATAAAATTCTATTGGCTATTAATTTAAACTAGGATTTTTAGCGCTGCAGATAACTGACAACCATTAATTATTGTAACGCGTAGTGTGATCACCTCAGCTCTGTGATTATAGGGGCACTCGCCCCTGTAATCTTGCGTTGTTTTGGAGAGTTTATTATTTTAAATACATTTTTAAAATACAGAAAACACATTCTAAAAATTTTAGAAGGTTTTCAAATTTACAATTTTGCAAAAAATTTCAATATGTTAAAATTCAAAAAAGTTAAATTTTTTTTTTTAAATTTTAACACTTTTAAGAAATGGAAAATACATTCTCAAGTAATTAAAGTATATGCAAATGATAAAATATTGTGCTTATCGAGCTACTGGTATTTCCATTCGGGGCTGAAAGCTACTAAAAAATCTTCCTAAATGAAAACTAGCCAAAAAATAAAAAATGAATGTTTGATTTTATTCCAGAAATTTACACACCTTCAACTTTATGCGAGCTAACTTATGAGTTAAAGCATTCTGGCAGTACTTACCTTTTTTGTAGGTAGGACATTCAACTGATGAAGACTAAAAGGTTGCAGCAAAAGATTTTGAGTTAGGAATGAGGGCATGTCATCTTTTTTCCCCCGGAGGCATCTGTGGTAAAAACAAATTAATTAAAAAAACTCATCAAATTACTCGTCAACCTTTGTCTTTTGCATCGTATTAACAATAATATAACATGAACCTGGATTTGCTTCAATCACTAATATTCAGTAAGAAATCGAACTCATTTGCTGTTCGAGGAACCGAACAGACTAACATTTTGAATTTCTCTGAGTTTAAAAAAAAAATTTTGTGAAACATTTTCCACGTTTCCCATCGAAGAATGCGCTAAAATGATATTTCAACATTCTCCAAGTCTATAGGAAAATTATAATCAGAAACATTTCTCATCGAAGAATGTGACAAACTTTTTTTAAAATTCTTCGGGACAATGGGGAAATTTTTTCCTCAAACATTTTTGATGTATGAACGTGACAAACTGACATTTAGATTTTCTAACCAATAAGAAAATTCACCCCAAAACATTTCCCATTGAGGAATGTGACAAACTGATATATTTTGAATTTTTCAGAGGGTTTTGGAAAATATTGTCGCAGAGCATTTTCTCTAGTCCAGAATTTCCTCACATTGACGGCATGCAGAGTTGGCAAGATACTGGAACATCTCAAGCGAGGCAATAAATTTTAAAGCTCCCGAGGTACTCATGAGAAAGTTCTTGATTGGTGGCGAAGCAATAGGAGCGCAGTTGTGGGACATAGCCAGATCAAAATATCCGCTCTTTGGCCCAGAGTTCTCATTGATTTCTGTTCGAGTTTGGCCACGAATATCCCCGGAAGAGTGCTTTATTTTCTTCAGGGAATTTGCTTTGTGTGAAGAACATCACCTGAAGCTGCGCGACACTTAGCCCAGGGGCCGAAACGATGAGGCATCTAACACCAAATCGATCATAAGGATCAAATCATTGGATCTTGATGGGCTTCTAATTAAGAAATGTGAAAGATTTAACATTCGACGGCAATAATTTGGAATTGTCAAAGGATGCTGTGGCTCTCTCAATCCTGAGCCGTTATTTCTGCTCTTTGGTGGCTTCCGTGTGCGCGCCGCCATTGGTCGGCCTGACATCGAGGTACTGCGCATGCGTCGCCCGAGAATTGAGGGCGCGTCTAGCTCTCAGCTCTAACCCAGCTTCATTCTACCCTGAGCTTTCGTTAGAGGTGTACTTTGCACGCAAGTTATCGCGTCATTGCACCCATGGAATACATTCACTCCACTTAGAACGCTCATTTTTACTGTACAGTTCAGGTAGTGAAGCAATTTTTACCTCTGTAGAGAGCCGTATCAACTCGCCCACTTTGCTTGATGTTTTCGAATCACCGCGTAGGTTTTCAGTCAAAAATGAATAGTCAGAAAACAATGCACATTCAGAACAGTGATAAACGGTGATAATCCCTACTCGTATTTCTTGTTATTACTCACTAAACGTGTGATCTCTCTATTCATCTCTCTTTCTTTGAACATCTTTGTATCTCAAACCCAGTAGCATTCAGAAAAAATCTTTCAAGAACACTTCGACTGGAATGTTGATGAACGAGTATTGCTCGCAAATTTTACTCGTTAGCGTTGTTGAAAGTCAGAAGGTTGGAGCAATATTGGAGTAACGGGAGAGAAAGAGAGGAAGGAATAATGGCCTTTGACTCCAGATTGTCTCCTTTATCAAACAAAACGTACGATTCACCTCGATCGCTCGTGGCGATGAGTGCTGAAATCATCACACGGAAAGCACCATCACTCAGCTCGTGCTCTCCATCGCCTGTTGAAAATCTATCACAAAATTGGATCGGCCTTTGGTCCTTTTTTCCATCATCGTCATCATCTTTATCATCGCCACAATCGTCAACGATGTCTCTAGAAGACGCCTCCTGGACGTTGCCCAGAAATAGTTCCAAAAGCTCTAGAAAATCTTTCGACGCATCTCTTCGAGAATCTCAAAGCGCCTCTGATACAACGAAATACTGCCAGAAAAGACAGCATTTTATATCAAGTCAAGAAGAAAAGAGAAAACCTTTATCAAATTTATGTAGATCGACCCTAGGAACGAGAAGAGGTCTCGTTATGCTTCGAGTTTTCTTCCTTCAAATCGAACTTTTGGCTCAAACATTGATTGCTCTGTTATTGAAGTCTTTCATCGGCCTACCATCTATATCATCTTTACACAAATCGTTAACGGTGATGATGATCAGCCTTTGGAGCAGAATTTTTCAGTGGAGAGACCATGCGGCTGAATGTTTTCAATTGCAAAAATCACGCGCAAGAAAAGTCGCGGAAATATTCATTGAGGATGTTTTAAACGTAGGCAAGTCAATACGTCAGTTAATTTCTTACGTAAGAGGAAATACATCAGGGATTATCAGCGAATCACTGCAGAACTTTAGACGCCTTGTCACTGTATATTACAAGAGCACAAGATCATCATTGTTGTTGAACCCAACATCTCATTTGACATCACACAGCGAATCGTCATCAGCTTTGATAAAGTCGAAGTCGAATATTTTGTGGCATCTTCGGAAGCGCGCGTCGTCGGCGGGAGGAAAGTCTTCTTTCCGCCATCGTCAAGAAAAATTGCCAGGCTCAACGGACACGTTCTTGTTGCAAGATTTCAAAAACGCCAGCTGCAAGAGACTGCCAGTTCTTCGCATCATCATCCTGCTTTTTGCTTGTCTTCCAACTGGTAAGGAATTACTCTCGTTTTGCGTTAACTGACCTATAGCTCATATAATCTAAGCAAATTACCCGCGTTTGGCATTAACTAATTCATCTAATCTAAGCGAATTACCTTCGTTTTTCCCTATCTAATCTAGCTAATCTAACATCAGTTAATTACCCTTTTTAGGTTATAACTAACTTAGCCAGTCTAATCTAAGCTAATCATTCCTTGTTTATGATTTTTCTTTCAACACAAGGAAACACACATTATTGATTGAGCTGGGCGAAAAAGGCTTTTGACTTTTGTACCTTTTCTTGACTATTGAATTTCGCCACTTCCATCCGTAAGTTCGTTTGGAAATTTCAGCTTGAAGTCTGTCAAATGCTTATATTCTCAATGTTAAGACAAAAAGCTTGATTTTTAAAGGTTAGCTAATAATTTAAAATATAAGCCATATTTTCCATTCCATATATTCCATTTACTTAACTGAATTAGGTATGATCACTGTTGTTATTCGATAGAATGAAAATTGTTTCATTTACCTAATAAAAGGAAAGCTTGCTGTTGTTCTAAAGTGCGGTACAAATTTATCAAATTTTGGCGAGAGTAAAAATTATAAAACAGCCGCTTCCCTTCCACCTCACTGCCGAGGTCAAGTGATGTGGAAAATGTCCCAAGAAATGTTCCAGTCAAATTAACCTACATTTCAAAACTCCTTAAAACATACATAATGCAAAATGTACATTTTAAAGAGCATGTCGACGTTTTAAAAATGAATTTCGGTCACCTGTCCTCATTTGAGAGGGTAAAACTTTCATCTGTCAACTTCTGAGTGGATCGAATTTTTATCTGTCAACTCCTGAGTAAGTCAGGTTTTCATCTGTCAACTTCTGAGGGGACCAAATTTTCATCTCAACTGCTCAGTGGGCTAAATTTTCCTTTGTCAGCTTTCGGATGGATCAAATTCTGTCAACTCCTCACGGGGTCAAATTTTCCAGACATGTTTGAAATACAATGATGAAAGGTTGCAACACTTTATTCATGTTAATGTTTTTATGAGAATGAGTTATTTCACTGAGTAGAAAGTAGGTATGATAACCTTCGTTTGTGTCTCTCTATCTGAGATTTGAGACAAGGTGACTTTACAAAATTACCTGACACTTTTAAAGGACGTTCAATGCTTCTAGAATTATCCCCTCGAAAATTTAGCTTAACCATAAAGGGTGAGATATAATGACTTTTCTTGTAGATATGATACCGTAGCTCTGACCTCAAGCCAAAGAATTTTTTTTGAAAATCTGAAATTTGAATTTCAAGTTCAAGGCGCTGAGACTTTGTTCTAAATCGGAAGCTTTAAATTGAAACTTTTTTATTAGGACTTTTCTCTTGGGCACGCACTTGAAGTTTTGTTCTGTAGATCAAAAACTTTCTAGCCGAGGAATTTTATTTCATCAATGAGCCCTGCCACCGTCAAAGAGGAATGAAACACATTTTTGACTCTGAATTAAAAATAACTATCTAGGCTCACCTCGCAAATAATATTTTAACGATAGTTCCGCTTTCTGATTTTGTTTGGTTCCTGTATGCAACTCCAGTTTACGTCACTTTGAGGTACTTGAATTTCAAACAATGCGTGTCGCCATGTCAAGTTTGCAAGGCTGGTAGATGCACTGAGGTTTTTAAACTTACATTTTAATTGGAAAAACTTGGAGTTGAGAGGAGAGGAAACTTGGAGAGGACGTAAATTAGTTCAAAATTCAGACACGAAAAAGTGACTGAATTGCACTCAATTCAGCTGGAGCATCTTACAGTCACTCATGACCCATTTAAATTGAAACTTCATCACCCCAGACGACTATGCGGTCCTCTTTCGAAAGTATTCTAAATACAGGTTGGCGCATAAGTAACGCACCCTTTTAAAAAATTAATAATAAATAAACCATGAAAGGTAAAACGATAGGGTTATTTGCAAACGATAGAGGAACTCTTAAAGTTTATTTACATGTCGTATCCAGTCTACAGATAACCAGTGTATATGGCGGTAATAAATCTTTAACATTTACCTTCAAAAGGGGGCGTTACTTTTGCGCCACCCTGTATATTGTATTTCTCGGCAAATTTGTTTTCTAATATGTTCTTCGAAATTCACTGCCGAGTAGCAGTTCTTTTTTCATCCTGATACCGGTGACTACCTGATTTTTGATTTCCCAATTTAACGTACCAGTACCGGTTTAATGAACTAGTTAAACTAGTACCTATGTACCAGTTCAATGTCCCAGTACCAGTTCAACATTCCAGTACCAGTTTAATGCACCAGTACCAGTTTAATGTATCAATTAAATTGTATCTGATGTACCAGTTTACTGATGGTGATTGTAAAATGGTGATACGAGCACAAAAGTGACCTTAAAGGGTTTTAATGACCCGAAATCCGCCGCTAAAACGCCTCTCGTTTTGTGCGGTTGAGCGGATGAGAAGGTAAGGTCTTCCTCGCAGGGATTTCTTTTAGTTGCTGCTGAATATCAGCCGCTGTTATGGCTTGGAATTTACAGGAGATGTTTGAAGTAAAAACTGGATTAAAGGAATTAATGAATGAGCGCAGCTGTTATACAGTGCAGCCGTGATTTAAGGAATTAATGAATGAGCGCAGCTGTTATACAGCGTAGCCGTAATTAGAGGAATTAATGAATGAGCGCAGCTGTTAAACAGTGCAGCCGTGCAAAAGTCTTTAACATCATTCACTTCTCATTTGATTCTCATCTGTTATTCTATGAATTTTTGGTATTTTAATTTTTTCTATTTAACTCTAGTTTCTGCTCTTCCTTAATTTTACCTTTCCTTGCACGCCATCTTACGCACCCTAACTTCTGCCTAATGACGCTTTATTTTACACACCCTCACTTCTGCCTCATAACACTTTATTTTACACACCCTCACTTCTGCCTCATAACACTTTATTTTACACACCCTCACTTCTGCGTCATAACACTTAGTTAGACGCACCCTCTCTTCCATCTCATCACACATCATTTTCGCCCTAACTCACGTTTAAAAACACTCCATCATATACACCCTCGTCCCCGTCTTATAACACACCTTTCTACACACTTTCCCTTCCGTTTCAAAATACACCGTCCTATCTACCCTAATCCCTCTTATCGTAACTCACCATCCCATCCCCCTCACTTCTATTTCATAACTTTTCATTCTACAAACCTGGAATCCTATTTCATAAGACGCTATCGTACACACCCCCACATTGTCAATACGCTCCCGGGAAACATTCGTTAGATTCTGCTTCAAAATACTCGCAGTTGTTCAATCCTCTTTCTTACTCTCACCTATTTTTGCTGCTCATTTTAGTTACTCTTTACTTCTTTGCTCACTTTACTTGCTCTTTAATTTTTGCTCACTTTAGATGCTCTATACTTTTGCTCACTTTGCTTGCTCTTTATTTTTTGCTCACTTTACATGCTCTTTGCTTTTTGCTCAATTTGCTTGCTCTTTATTTTTGCTCACAACTCCTACACAACCTGAAGGGATGTGAGGACATTCTTTAAATCACGAGGATTTTTTTCCTCTCGTGGAATTTTAAGAGCTTCAATAAATTTCGGTAGAAAAGAACGCACGGCAAGCACGCGAGTTCTTGCCCGCTCTGAGAAATACTAAGAAAATTTGGGCCGGTTTTCTGAGAACATAAAAAGTTTATGGGTTACTCTTAGACATCTTTTACGATGAAAGTTATCGTTACTGCTTATCTACATATTAATTGGGCAAAATGCCTTCGGTAGAGGCTGTGTTATACTCCCTTAGCTCTTTAACGTTCTCATTTTTGTACTCATACTACCGTCATTATAATCACCGTCATTAAACTGGTCCTGACACCAGGTAGTCACCGATATTAGGACGATATCAGCAGTGAACTCCAAAGAACACAGCAGGGAACAAACTTAACAAGAAGCTTGATACATGAAGGCTATCTCCGAAAGAGGACCGAATATTCTTCTGGGGCATTATAGAATTAAATGAATTTTTTTGTGACCTAGAATAATATTGGTTCAGGGCAAAGAAGTTGGAACCAAGTGATTTCAACAGTGATTTTAACAGTGATTTTGAAATCATCTAAGTATTGTTGAAGATAAAGAGCTAAGAAAGTTTATGAGAAGTTGGCTGTCAGCGGTACTTACTAAAATTTTACTAAACATCACGTACTTAGAGGTTTCATTAAAATGGAGATCTTAATCAAATAAACCTAAATAACAAAAATTATTTACGATCTGCAAGGTCAGACACATTTATTGAAATGATTTATTTTACAGACTTCAAAAGACTAATTTATTAATGTTTGCGTGGAAACTAATGAAATGATATGAAATGAGGGTTAGTTCTTGGGCATTCTAAGTAACGATTTAAGTTTAGATAAACATTTCATTATTTATGTAAAAAATGAAGTATTCGTGTATAGAGACGATCATTTCAATAAAGGTCAATTTTTTAGCAGCGTCGGATAAAAGGCTGAATACATTCCACAACAGGGTGTTGATAAAATTCTAATATCTGATGAACTGTTTTCTTTAGTTTTGAACTGACTAAAAGCCCACTCGCTATTTGTGCCTGATAACATCACTTTCAGTACTGTTTATCTCTCTATTCTTTGGTTTCAACTACAGCAATTGATCATCAAATGATTGTTTCTTCAATGAAAAATTTACTTCACTCGTTATACATATCTTAACGTTTGAATAATAGCAAATAATTCATCAATTAGCGTTAATAATCTTATCAGTAAGCTGGGATAATTTATAAAAGTGCGATTACATTCACAGGTAAGCGTGGTTGAACCCAGTCTAACTTTTCCACCGTGGCATCTATAATTTTCGCCGCCCTGTATAGAAGCTATACTTGAATGGCTAAAATCATAGATGCCCCGGCCAAAAACTTAAGACTGGGTAGGGAATGGCATCTAGAATTAAATGGCTCTCAATTTGACTGACATTCGGAAAATTATTCCTTCTGGAGGCTATGTCAAACTCATACATCCTGGAGACATCAAGTGCTGCATATCAGGTACGTAAGTTCAGTGTTCGTACACTTGCTAAATTTACTTATTAAGTTGAGGTCAAATTCGCACATCGAACGTTCAGAAAAAGTGCTTTTATAGTTTTATCATGACTGCTTTTTCAATTCGGAGGTTTGTTATTAAAAGTTCCGTGTTTAATTCAGCAACATTGAAAAATTCAATTTGTTCCTCTTTTAACGATCGACTGGAGGCTTTTGATCAGTGCATAGATCATAGGCTTTTGATCAGTGCATAATGCTGTCAAATTTAGACAGATCATTCATCAAGTAACCATCGATGCTGCTTGATT
This sequence comes from Platorchestia sp. MABIK, assembly GCA_014220935.1. Classification (NCBI taxonomy): domain Eukaryota; kingdom Metazoa; phylum Arthropoda; class Malacostraca; order Amphipoda; family Talitridae; genus Platorchestia; species Platorchestia sp. MABIK. Next base: position 21,441 of record JACJUY010001549.1, on the reverse strand, counting down.
TCAGTAAAACTTTTTCAACGTACCAGTTTAATTTAAGCAATTGTAACAACTTCGTTCCGCGTTCGTTATTATGTCAGAGCTTGAACATTTACAGCATTTTAATTATCACGATTGCTTTAAATTCGTTCAGCGTTCGTTATTGTATCCGAGTTTAACCATTTTAAGCGTTCCAACTCTTTGTTATAACTTCCACAATCGCAACCACTACGTTCCGCGTTCGTTATTGAGTGTCAGTTTAAAAAGGCTTTGCGTTTTAACTCCTACGAGATTTTATAGTAATTATCAAGCTTGTTTTACCCTAGGAAAAATCCAAAATTCAACTTGCGAAAATGTTATAACTTCCACAATGGCGACAACTTCGATCCGCGTTCGTTATTATGTTCGTGTTTGATCATTTTAAGCGTTGCAACTCCAAAATCGCGACAACTTTGTTCCGCGTTCGCCATTACGCCTGAGTTTGCCCAAGACGAGCTCGGTGTTAGCGTTTTGAATCTCGGCTGAATTTTCTTGTCGAAAATAGCTTGGTGGAAATACTCAGGCAGACTAGGCCGGCTCTTAGTCTCAGAGCAGTCGCCATGGAAACCGTCTGACGTCACTCCTTCTGTCTTCGGCGTGCAGCTTGAAGCGCTGCACGCAGCTCGGGATGCTGCACACAGCTCGGGATGATGGACACAGCTCGGGATGCTGCACACAGCTCGGGATGCTGCACACAATTCGAGGTGCTGCACGCAGCTCGGGATGCTGGACACAGCTCGAGATGCTGCACGCAGCTCGGGATGCTGCACACAATTTGAGGTGCTGCACACAGCTTGGTATGCTGCACACAGCTCGGGATGCTGCACACAGCTCGGGATGCTGCACACAGCTCGGGATGCTGCACACAGCTCGGGATGCTGCACACGGCTCGGGATGCTGCACGCAGCTCAGGGATGCTGCACACAGCTCGGGATGCTGCACACAGCTCGGGATGCTGCAACAATCCTAGTGGATTTACGCGGGCTGTGGCGCAATCAGCCCACAATTCATGCAATCTGTGTGATTGCCTTCAGCGCTGAACGAGAAACAATCGACGTAGATTTGAGACCTCGAGAGCGTGTCGTTATTGTGCCGTGCGTGCTCTTTGGATGTCTTTGGCAGCTACTGTTCCAGTAGCTGCCTTGATTTATTAAGCGGCATTAACATAACGATATTTTTAAGTATGAACGTTAAGATTGCAACATTTTTTATAATGAACATTAACGTAACAACACTTTTAATGGTGAATATTAGCAGTACAACATTTACAAAAATGAACATTAACATGGTAACAGTTTTATTAATGAACGTTTACATAATAAACACTTTTAATAATGAAAATTAACAAAGATACATTATGAAAAATGAATATTTACACACAGTAGCACCAATGAAAATTTTCATATAAGGGCAACAAATTAATTTTGCACACATTTTCATTCTGCCCAAACTAAAGGGTGTAGGAACCTATTTTACAGGGTGGTGGTTAAAAATATTTTACAAGGTATTTCAGGAGTAAAAATTGTAGAGTGATTAGTCTATAGGTACAAAATGTCGCTGAATTATAATTCATAATATTGTTTGGCGACATCTATATATGTTTCTCTACATCTTTTTCGATTCTTTTCATTGTTCAAATCTAGTCTAAACATACTTAAGCGTGTATGCTGACGTTCGTCCATATTTTGTGTATGCTGACGTTCGTCCATAATTTGTGTATGCTGACGTTCGTCCATAATTTGTGTACGCTGACGTTCGTTCATAATTTGTGTACGCTGACGTTCGCTCATAATTTGTGTACGCTGACGTTCGTCCATAATTTGTATACGCTGACGTTCGTCCATAATTTGTGTATGCTGACGTTCGGCCATAATAATTCATGCGTTCTGACATGCCTCCATAATTTATGGGTACTGACGTGCTGCTATATTTTGCGCGCATCGACATGCCTCCTTAATTCGTCAGGGTTAACATACCACCATTATTTTTGGCTGCTGACACGCCGCCATAATTTATGAGTGCTGACATGCAGCCATAATTTATGGGTGCTGACACGCCGCCATAATTTATGGGTGCTGACACGCCACCATAATTTATGAGTGCTGACACGCCGCCATAATTTATGAGTGCTGACACGCCGCCATAATTTATGAGTGCTGACACGCCGCCATAATTTATGGGTGCTGACACGCCGCCATAATTTATGGGTGCTGACCCTCACGTGTGTCTATACTACGCGCATGGTGACATGTACATCTTCCATTAGCGCAGACGTGTCGTTCATCTAACGGTCTCCTACAGGTACATTCTGTTCATCGAAAAACATTTTGCTCAGTACTAATTTTCACGTGATAGTTCGTGCACAAATTTCACGGTGAAATTACACTTCAATGTTGTTCATTTCTGCGACGAAATGCATTAATATGTCTTGGAAGTTCCAAGTTGAAATGCAGTCACACGTTTTGGAATTTCTGCGTTCAAATGCCTTAATATGTTTGGAATTTCTACGTTGAAATTCAGTCAAAGGTTTTGGAATTTCTACGTTGAAATTCAGTGATTGGTTTTGAAATTTCAATGTACATGGAAATTTTGCTCAAACACACCGATTGGAATCGAAATTTTTCTCGGCACACGACCCTTCATGTTCAATTTTTTTGGGTTCAATTCAAACAATCATGTTCAATAACTTAAACTACTGATCACAAGAAGCTTCCCACACGCAGTTGTTGAAGTCTCGTATATTATCAAATGATAATGGCATTATTAGGTAACATCAAATGACAACGGTGTTAATACTTTGATTTTATTTCATGCAAGGAATAGCTGGAAACGCAAACGAGCAGATTGGCGGAATGAGATACCAAAAAGGATCACCCGTGATGTTTTTTAAGAATGTTGGTCAAAACCCTTTCAAGATTATGTCAATTTTACGTTTTTCATTTTAGATCCTTCATTCATATTTTTCCATTCGAGATTATATGAACAGAATTCAGATTCAATGCACATGGTAGGTACCCTTTATACTCCGTAAAATTCTACCATGGGGAAAATTTTCCGTCCCAGGGATGTCTCCCTGAAGCGCTATTACCATGAGAAATACAAAGTAATCTTGTACTTTTACAACGCTATTACCACGAGAAAAACAGAGTAATCTTGTAATTTTACAGCGCTTTTACCACGAGAAATGCAGAGTAATCTTGTACTTTTACAGCGCTTTTACCACGAGAAATACAGAGTAATCTTGTACTTTTATAACGGTCAAAGACGTGAGAGCGTTAGGACTTCATATATCCTTCCGTTACGACATCCTGCAACGCATCCAACATCCCCATACAAACGTTGCCTAAACTGAGTTAACTGAAAACGTTATTTTTCCACGTACAGTGTACGGCGCGACATTTGCTAGCCTTGTGACATCGTGTATTTCGAGCTCTGACGACATCGTACATCTCCAGCCCGAGCCAAACTTGCAGCAGCAAAGGGACTCCGTTTCTCATGCTAAAAGGTGCCGCTCAGAAATGTGAGCCCTTTATCGTGAGGAAATGAAATTGACGATCCAAAAATGCTCAGAATCAGTGGAGCATCAAGGCGCTTTCGACGGTTTTACACTCCTGCCAAAGGCTTACTCTATAAAGAGAATTTAGCGTTTGGAGTTTTCTAAATTTTCTCTCACCTGGCAAAAGCATTTGCTTTTGTGGCATTTTGTCGCTTCTAGGTGGACGAGTGGAAAAGTGTCGAAATGATGTTTAAAATGAAGAAAATTCGTTCTATTAGTTAAGTTTTGAACGTAGATGTACAAAAGATATAATTGTAAATGGTGAATGAATGCAATGAATGACTAAGTTATCTCAATTCTTAAATATTCTTTCAATTGAATCGAACCTTCAAATTGCATGGAAGTACTAGTTATATTGCAGTATATTTGCAATTCAATCTCTCAAATTGTATTTCTGCCCAATATTTATTTATTCTTGATAAACAGCAGTGATCGTTAAGCTGACATTCTCTGCGCATGCCTATTCAACATTACTCGCTAAATGTAACATAGATCATACCTTGCTCTCTGCAATGTAGTTGAGAAGTGTTAAGAATTACAACAAAGGGGCTCATACAAAAAACAACATCCATAGAGAAAAAATTGAAAACATAACAATTTGTTCGACAATTAAGGTGGGAATTATAACACCCATGTATGCTTATCAGCAAAAGATCATCACGTTCAGACATGAACGTGAAAACGCTTGCTCTTTTTTACCTTATTTGAAAATGACATGTTTTCCTTTTTTCTTGTTATTGTAGAGCCTGTAATTTGATCCTCCAAAGTAAATTTTTGTTTCTTGACAAGAGTTAAGAATTTAGTTAGCGTCAGGGTCAAAATACATTGCCTCCAGAGCAAGGCGTGCCATAGGACCGAGGAAATGTTGAGGCTGAGTTTCAGTGACCCAACTCACGTAAATGTTACAGCATCCTAACTCCTGTCGGCTCTGTTACTGTTCATCGTCTACACTGTGTCTCCCCACAACATGTGTCCTCTCACACGGGTTAAGAAATCAAATTTCAAGTCGCTATTTCCAAACCACTGTAGTCGCTCTTTCCAGCTTTCACATTGGTTTTAAATTCTACGTCTTTGTCCTACATATACGCTTGTAAAAACTTACCGAAAGGTTCACTTTTTAAAGCGTGGAAGTTGACAGTCTGTAGCGAGCAATGAAACCGTTGAAATTATTTCGTTTTTGCAAGGTGCAGGATCGGCACGAGCTTGGCAAAGTTAAGTAAGTTGCTCGAAAAACGTTGCGCTGGGACAGCAGACGAGCCCGGGAGGGAACTTGAGTTCTTGTGAATGGGTCTCCGGATGTGAGGATGGGAGCTAAATTAGCATGATACTGACGATGTGACTGATGCAGAGGGATGCTTCTAGGGCCATTTTTTTCTAATAATTGATGTTATTGTAGTTACACAGCCGCCAGTGAAAGTTTTTCAGTTGATTTGGCTAACAAAGTTTTGTAATGAAAATGCTGAAGTTTCAGTCCAGATCCTCTATGTAAAATTCGGGCACCGAGCATTTATTTTATTTATATGAAAGCTTAAACTTGAAACTTGAGAATTTTAGCTAGAAAAATACAGAGCAATGTGTAGCAAAGTCAACAGAAGAACTTTTGCTTTCGGCTGCTCAGCTACAACAGCATTAATTGTTTGAAAATATGACCCCTGTGTTTTTTTACACTCGAGTGGCTTTTTTTTGAGGTAACGTTTGTTCTAATGATTGTTCAAAAGAGTCAGAGCGCAGAAGGTAGGTGTGGCTTAACTAAGTTCGTGGAAAGATTTATTTAATGCATCTCTTTTACGTTTACAAAAGTCAACTTAAAAAATTAATTTATTTTGTATTCGTGAATGTGCAAATTCAATTTCGATTGAGACTAACCTTAATTGTTGCTTCGTATCCGTAGCAATCAGCAATTTCTTTAGACTGTTTTCACCAGTCGACTGACAAAAAGATGCGTGCAAGGGCAACAGCACTCAGTGCAGTTTGGGGCTTAAAATCTGTGCACGTCAGGCCAACACACTCGCTATGTCAACAGAAAAACTGGATCAAACGACACAAATGTTATTTTAAAAGATAAAACATAATTAGAAGAACACATTTGTTATTCTAATAGAAAAACAGAATCGCACGAATGCATTCATTATTTGAAAAATAAGCTGTTTAGCTTATACTAATGAACAAATTTGCAATTTTGGAGAAAAATTTAGATCAAACGAACCCACTCGTTCTTTGTTGAAGAAAAACCAGATCACGTTTTTTCAATTATAAGAAAAAAGCAAACGAACACATTCGTTATTGTAGGATGAAAAAGCGAAATCGAATGGACCGAGGAAAATTCCAGTGCTAATTTCATACTACATACATCGCCTCAATCATTGTCTGGTCTGCCAGAGTGAGAATATCGGTAGGTTGCTCTGCAGTTCGAAATCTAATGATCAGTAAAGTTTGGTGACTCGAATGATGCGCCAGCTGGGTTTGCTTTCACTTCACGAACTCCTGTGCGGCGATTTGGTCGGTCTTCGTCTGCACGAAGCGCAGAAGAAAGGCGGAAATAACGAAGTGAATTGAGCGGAAAATAACGAGGTGGGTTGAGGGGAAAATGATGAGGTGCATTGGGCAGAAAGTAACTAGGTGGAATGATGGAAAAATGACAAGGTAATTCAGCGGAAAATAACGAGGTGGATTGATGGGAAAACAGCAAGAAAATTGGTGGAAAACAATGAGGTGAATTGAGCGGAAAATAACGAGATGGATTGATGAGAAAATAACGAGGGGAATTGAAATTCCTAATTTTCAAACTCATTATTGTCACCACTGCATTAAAACCGTTCAGTTTATTTACAACTAACTCAAACGAATCAAGTGCAGCCATGAATTACCTTTACCTGCTTACTACAGCCCCGTTCAAATTGCTGCTCAATACTCTCCGAGAGCCGAAGTTCCCTCTAGCGCTTATGAGACCATCTCCCGAAACGGAGCGCTTTTTAGCGCGCGAAGCAACACTGCAGGTGTTGTGGTTGGCTACCCCTTAGATTCAGAGCAGGGGCCGCTCGTCGGGCGTTGGTGTTTGGTGAGCAAACACTTGACGAGTTTCCGTGTTTGCCAACACTTATTAGCGATCCTGGGTCTATTGTTGGCATTGTCTCGGCTTGACTGATGGGTATGAACCTATTATATATTCACGAAGTCGGTGAACTTGCTGGGCAGAGTTGTAAATGAGCCTTGTTTTGATACAGCGCGGAAGCTCCATTCAGTCACGTCTGTCTTTGATGTTTATCGAGTGTTGCGTTGCATTCTGACGTGTAAATTAATTGATATTTGATTCAATAGTAGCTGTATCATTGTTATAAACGCATACCGGCCGCGAGAAAGCGTTAGGAAATTTAAAACATTTTCTTCTTCAACGTATAACACTTTTTTCAGCGTCATTGTTGAAGCAACAGAGATCGTTACCAATTTACTGAGTGTCTCGCTTCAATAGCAGAACATAGGGAACATACTTATATCAAATGAAACAATGGTTATTCGGATTTCAATCACGGAACTGAAAAATACAATTAGGTTCACAAAATGTCCTCCGTTCACAGGATATGAATTTGTCTGTTGCAACAATCAAGTAAAGTTATACAACAAATAAGGTTTAACAGTTGAATGAGGTTTAACAATTAAATAAGGTTAAACAATCATATAAGGTTAAACAATCAAATAAGGTTAAACAATCATATAAGGTTAAACAATCCAATAAGGTTAAACAATCTAATAAAGTTAAGCAATCCAATAAGGTTAAACAATCCAATAAGGTTGAACAATCCAATAAGGTTAAACAATCCAATAAAATTAAGCAATCCAATAAGGTTAAACAATCCAATAAGGTTGAACAATCCAATAAGGTTAAACAATCCAATAAGGTTAAACAATCCAATAAGGTTAAACAATCCAATAAGGTTAAACAATCCAATAAGGTTAAACAATCATATAAGGTTAAACAATCCAATAAGGTTAAACAATCCAATAAAGTTAAGCAATCCAATAAGGTTAAACAATCCAATCAGGTTAAACAATCCAATAAGGTTAAACAATCCAATAAGGTTAAACAATCCAATAAGGTTGAACAATCCAATAAGGTTAAACAATCGAATAAGATTAAGCGATCCAATAAGGTTAAACAATCCAATAAGGTTAAACAATCCAATAAGGTTAAACAATCCAATAAGGTTAAACAATCCAATAAGGTTAAACAATCCAATAAGGTTAAACAATCCAATAAGGTTAAACAATCCAATAAGGTTAAACAATCCCATAAGGTTAAACAATCCAATAAGGTTAAACAATCCAATTAGAGTAAACAATTAAAGATGGCTAAACAATTGTCTGAAAGAGTCGAGTACGAATTTTTTGTGCAGTAGAGCATACGTGCATTTGTAAGAAAATTTTTTAACTCATTAAACCGCATTTGATGTCATCAGGCAAAAAAGCCAACATCTACGTCTTTTAAGATAACAATTTTAGATTAAATTAAATTACATAGATAACTAATGGAGTATGATATAGGCAAACAAAACAATTAAAATTGTAGTGATTAAAATAAAATACAGATAATAAAAATCTCTAAAATCATAATAAAAGAATTCATCAACTTACTCGAACACGAACGACTGCAAGAAAGTTCATTCAAATGCCTCAAAGCTCATTATCTTCCTATGAGAAGAAATTTCATGTTGTACGCGACACAAATACACTGTACCCCTCACTTACAGCTCTTTTCAAAAGTCAAGAGACTTTCATGTACTTGAAAAAAAAAGTAAAGTGAAATATATTAAATATACCTCTCTCATAAACCTGAAGATGACAGTAACGCGAAACATATACCTCACTCATGTACCTGAAGATGACAACAACGCAAAACATATACCTCACTCATGTACCAGATGACAACAACGCGAAATATATGCCTCACTCATGTACCTGGAGATGACAACAACCCGAAGTATATACCTCACTCATGTACCTGAAGATGACAACAACGCGAAACATATACCTCACTCATGTACCAGACGGCAGCAACGCGAAACATATGCCTATGTACCTCACACATGTACCTGAAGATAACAGCACCGAGAAACATTTTCAAATTTTTTTGCCCCGTTCATGCCGTAGGAAAACAACAGCAGTACCGGAAATATTTAGACGAGCTCAAGGAGCCTCTCAAAGGACCTTACTAATGAAGCTCTTGCTCTCAACGGCTTGTCTGCGCTGTGGACTTCTCTTTTCTCTTCTCTAAGCAGAACAAGCGCTGGGTACCGTCTCATTTGCACCTCACAGTGAGAAGCGAAATATAAAGCATTGCGAGCTGTCTTCATAGGGCTGAACATTTCTTGAATTATTTTGAATCTAATTGAAAGAGATTGAATTATTGAACTGTATCCCATGACATCTGAATGCTCATTGCATTCGATCAGGATGATGGGAGTGAGGAGGCATTAGGATAAGTGCGTCCCCAGTTCACTGTGATTGGTTACGGCTGTGTTAGCATTTCAGTGATTGGTTACGCTCACGTTAGTATTTCTGTGATTGGTTACGCTTGCGTTAGTATTTCTGTGGTTAGCTACGGTTGTATTATTTTTTCTGTAGTGGTTACCGTTGTGGCTCCTGTGGTTATTGTGGTAGTTACTATGGGGTTACTATGGTTGGTTTCGGTTGCAATAGCATTTCAATGATTGGTCACGGTTGTGTTAGCATCTCAGTGATTGGTTACGGTTGTATTATTATTTCTGTAGTGGTTACCGTAGTGGTTTCTGTGGTTATTGTGGTGGTTACTGTGGTGGTCTTGTGGGGTTACTGTGGTGGTTATTGTGGGGTTACTGTGGTTGGTTTCGGTAGTATTAGCAGAGCAGAAAACCCAATTCCTGCCAAATTTGCCTACAATTTGCTGTGACATTACGTTTTTCCTAGGATGTGTTGTCTGAATCGCCCTAGGATTCGTTGCCTGGACAGCCAGGTGTTGATAGCTTGTAGAATGTGGGATTTGCAATCCGTAGATTTCATTGGGTAAAAGGAACTGAAATGTGTGGTGTAAAGTCCGTAGATATTGTTGGAAAGTAAGGTTGAAGGTGTGGTTTGAGCTCGGTGGGTTTAATTAATGAGGTAGAGGTCGTCTGATAATGATTGTAAGAGTAGTAATTTTCTTGAGTTTCTCTTGAAAGAATTTTATGGTTATTATTAAAATTAGCCATTCCTTCAATCCTTTTTGAAAGCATGTTATGATTGTTGTTAAAGTTTGCTGCTCCTAGAGCTTCTCTTGAAAGTGTGTAATGGATATTCATTATAAAATAACCTTTCATGAGATTCTTCTTGGTAAGTTGTCTCGCTTAATATCATGAAACACAATAAAAACTAGAAGATGAAATGAAATACTGAGGAGAGTGAATTATAAAAAATGGGAATAAATTCCGAATGAATGGACTAAAAGAATGAAGAGAATTCCCAGGTTCGGCTTAAAAACAAAATAGATAAGATAATTTTACGGCCCATAATATTTCTATTACGTACCTAAGTATTACAAACTTAATACGGAATTTACGGACTGAAAGGAATATGCGGAGTGAAGGAACGCAAAAATTAAATCTACTTCGAGGTCTAAGATAGATTCCTCAAGGCTGTTGAATTATTTGAATGGCCCTAGTTATATATTCAATCCAATTATACGTATTTCCAGAATAAAGAAATATTGGGCTGCATACATCAAACGAAATTCTGCAAAATTATTAATTATTTTTGCCCCATTGACATAACAAAGTCCTAAGGACACAACATTCAGGTGATCATTAAGGAAAAGTAAAAATTAAAAAAGGCTAAGTTGTTTCTTCAAGATTATTTCATAAATTTATGAGAGACGATTTTTTCACATTTGCTCCCATGAAAAACCTTATGTTCCTCGTAGGTAAGCTTTTCGGAGTTTTAAAGACTTACGTGCATTTATGCTTAAAACACGTATTTCTCTAGCAGATGTAAAAAATCAATATGCAGCTAATTATTTCGCAAGGTTTGAGAACCTATAGTTAACACTGCAATTTCAAATGGAATGATAACAAAACACGTTACCTTTCCGTGTGTTTAAATTTAAAACACACTGTCTACTATTCCAAGTCGTTCTATATTCGACATTTCTTCCACGTTTTATTCAGATTAAGATTGGAATTTTCCCCAGTAAGAAAGAGCGAAGGGTTCAAAGTCACCCTATATTGGACACTCATACTTCAACGTTTCGTAAGCGTTTTGTTCAGATTAAGATAGGTATTTTCCCCAGTTAGAAAGAGAGAAGGTTTCCGCTGTAGGAAGAGAACACAATTGCCTGGGGGGTATTGGATCAGCCTCAGCGCTCGCTGTATCGGACATCCATTAGATGGCGCACTGGATACAGGCACTGGGTGTAGACTGCCCGTCTCCCGGGCTTATGAGAAATGTCCGGAATATGAAGTCTAGGCTATTGGTTGACTTTCGGCCTTGTGGTTGCATGTTTTTGAAAGAATTTCAATCTATGAATTTCACCAATATAACGATTCTTTCACCGAATTTACCCGATTTAATGATTCTTGATAGAATTTCTTGGAATATAGAACATAGGCCAATGATTGACTTTGGGCCTCATAGTTACACGTTTTTGAAAGAATTTGAAGCTCTAAATTTCGCCGATTTATTGGTTCTTCACCGATTTTCACCAATTTAACGTCAGTGATAGGAAATAGTGTACATTCTTTGCGGAACTCTGAATCTTGGGTACGAAGTTCTTCTTTGTTTCGGGCCATCGCTCGTTTACTGAAAAATTATAGGAATCAGTTAAACAAGTGAATAAGAGCCAACTGAAATTGAACAACTGAATATAAGGCAACTGAAATTGAACAACTAAATATAAGGCTACTGAATAAAGGCAACTGAAATTGAACACCTGAATAAGAGGCAACTGAAATTGAACAACGGAATGTGAGGCAACTGAAATTTACAACTGAATATAAGGCTACTGAATATGACGCAACTGAAATTGAACGACTGAATATAAGGCAACTGAAAATGAACGACTGAATGTAAGGCAACTGAAATTGTACAACTGAATATCAGGCAACTGAATATGACTCAACTGAAATTGAACAACTAAATAAGAGGCAACTGAAATTGAACGACTGAATGAAAAGAAATTTGAACTTATATTTTTCCACATATTTATTCGCGCACATTTCGTTTTTTTGCTTCACAGTTTGAGATCGTTTTGAAAATTAATTCTAAATAAATATTCTTTACACCGTGTTGTTAAATATGTAAGCAACTAAGTTCATTTTCGATTTTAAATTTTGTTGCACTCACTTTTGTTGATGCAACGCTGATTGAGGAACAAAAAATCCGTTTGGGTTTCTTACTTTTGCAAATATGATGAACCTAATTTTAACCTGAATTATTTCACTGTACATTTCCGTTTCAATCTAAATTTGCCGCTGGAATAATAGTTTCTAGCATTCATTATGAACCTATGATTCATTATGAGCCTATGATTCATTATGAACCTATGATTCATTATGAACCTATGATTCATTATGAACCTATGATTCATTATGAACCGATGATTCATTTTGAACCTATGATTCATTATGAACCTATGATTCATTTTGAACCTATGATTCATTATGAACCTATGATTCATTTTGAACCTATGATTCATTATGAGCCTATGATTCATTTTGAACCTATGATTCATTATGAACCTATGATTCATTTTGAACCTATGATTCATTATGAACCTATGATTCATTGTGAACCTATGATTCATTATGAACCTATGATTCATTATGAACCTATGATTCATTATAAACCTATGATTATTATGAACCTATGATTCATTATGAACCTATGATTCATTATAAGCCTATGATTCATTATGAACCTATGATTCATTATGAACCTATGATTCATTATGAACCTATGATTCATTATGAACCTATGATTCATTTTGAACCTATGATTCATTATGAACCTATGATTCATTATGAACCTATGATTCATTATGAACCTATGATTCATTATGAACCTATGATTCATTATAAACCTATAATTGAGTTCAATATTCAAGCCACCTTTAGAATATTCTCAATTCTAAATATAGTAAGTGAAAGAACGAGAAATATAATTTAAAACCTTTCTATTTACCAAATAATTCTTCAGTCCCTTTACCACGTTTTGCTGATGACTTTCCCCATCTTTTCTTTGCCGATGATGAGCCAATGCTCGAAACTTTCTGTTCATAAGTAAATGTTTATTTTTACTGCTCCTTAACCACGTTTTACTAATGACTTTTCCCATCTTCTCTTTGTCGATGTTGAGCGGATGCTCGAAACTTCCTTATCACAATTAAATGTTTTATGCGATATTCCTTCTTCTCCAATTTATATTTAATTTTATCTTCACGCACGATTGCATCCACGTTGCAGTTAAATGCGTCTCTGGTCGCAAGCCGAGTTCGTCACAAAAAAAAAGAGAAAAAGAACCCGCATTTCGGTTCTGAAAATTTCGAAATTTTTACATTTTTTGCCCTCGGTTCTGGGAATCTGGGGCTCGGGGTTGTCGCAAAAAATTTATTTGAAGTTGATTTCGAAAGTCGGTTCCTTGTTTTTGCCATCAATTACAGAAAGCGTTTCGCCAGAAACTGGGTTTTGACGATGCTTAGAAACGGGAACGTGGAAATTGAGCTAATGCTTGTGTCTAAACAAACAAATTTTGCTGCTACCGTACATGAGGCTTAGTTCCGACTTTTTCCGACTTTTTCGAATTTGTTCGTAAAAATTTTCTTTTTAAAGTTTTTGTAGCTTAATAACACTTGGTTTGTGCTTTGCATCCTTAAACACAAAATTCATGTTAAGCAATGTTCATAGCCAACTTTATTTGCTATATACAAACTAAAATTTAATATTTTTTTTTGTTTTTCATGTGTTCTTAAACACATTTATAAATGAGAAAAATGTAAAGGCTGCTTGAAAAAAATTATTCATGAATACATTTTTATAATTTCATCAGCAATTACATTTCATTTTACTTTAATTTTTCTATTAAAATGGTGAATTCACAAATAATTTTAGACAAACACGTTGTACATCTGGCTACGTTGGTATGTGTTTTCGAGCTTTTGCTACTAAGGTGATAGAGCTTCATCAATTACCTAACGCTTTCCTAAATCTCCTAAGCCTGCTAACGCTTTCTTAAGTTATAAGTTTCCTAACGTTTTCATAAGTCCTAAATCTTTTAGCGCTTTCCCAAGTCCATTAAATCTCCTTCATAAATCCTAAGTCCACTAACGCTTTCATAAGTCTTAAGTCTCCTCACGCATTCCTAAGTTCTAAGTCTCCTAGCGCTTTCCTAAGTCTTTTAAGTCTCCTTCATAAGTCCTAAGTCTCCTAGCGCTTTCCTAAGTCTTTTAAGTCTCCTTCATAAGTCCTAAGTCTCCTAACGCTTTTCTAAGTCTATCAAGTCTCCTTCATAAATCCAAAATCCTAATTCTCCTAACGCTTTCAAAATTTTTGGCTGCGAACGCCTATCAAAACAACTGCATTTTTAGCGAGTTGATAGAGAATTAGGTCACTAGGGTGGTCTTTAGTGACTTTTACGAGTGAGCCAAGTTTAAACGGTTAACAGTCGTCGTTTTTGCAAATCACGCTGTCTAAATTAGGCACTATTTAACTGCTAACGTGGAGTTCTTTTTTCATTATTTGAAAGCTGGGTATGAAGTCCTTTTGTTTTCGTTTGTACGTTTACAAAAGATTTTTGTTGCTTCAGATGAGGAATGTTTGGAAATGCTACATACTGTATCATGTTACTGGATGTAAGGAGAAATGTCTAAAAATGCTACATTGTGCATCAGGTGCATCAGGTGGCTGAATGTAAAGAGAAATGCCTGAAAATGCCATACCCTGTATCCGGTTACCAAATAAAATGAAAGTTACCGAAGGTTAAGAACTTTGCGCCTCTTTGGATGCGTAAAAGATAATTCGAAAACGCATAAGCTTGTCTAAACAATTTATGTAACAAAGTTAGATAAATATTTGAAATCAAGAAGGAAAAAAATTCAATTCTCACTTTAATTTCACAAATTACGCGCTTTAACAAACTGTTTCTAAGAAGACTATTAAAACCTTTCAAGTACATTAAATGGCTTCAGGAAACATTGCACGCTATAAAGTAAGCTATGAAGGTCCAGCAGAAAACGTTCAAAATCTTACCGAATTATTAGCCCTTTTCATGCGCACACTTCCATGGAAGGGCATCAAATGAAACAACTAGGCCGCGTAACGACCGCAATATGCCTTGACAAAAAATGGGCTTTCCACAGACCCGCACGGGTTTCGCTACACCTATTATACTAAACTCAGTATCAAAATGAAAATGAAAGAGCTAGACATGCTACTTCAAACATTTATTCATCCATCTGAACAAAACGTAACCCCAAATGTTTCGGCCGCAGGCCATCTTTAGCGTTAGAGTTTTTCTGCGGCATAAAAGCAAGCAATTTTAAGTTACGAAAACACACAGAACACACAATGATAAATATGACCCCCTATTTCAAACCACGGCTTAAAGCTCGAAAATGTACCAAGACTTTTTTATTGTCTGCGTAGAACTGCAATTTTGGAACTGCGTGTCTGCGTGGAACTTCGATTTTGCTGAAATAGAAAACTGACGGAAAAGTGTTATAATTAACCCATTTCCGAATGCTCGCGGATAGCTAAAGTTGAAGATTTTGATGAAAGTGATCTCGTTCTAGTTACCCTGTATGAAATTACCCAGTATCAAGTAACTCTGTGTCAAGTAACCCTTTATAAAGTTACCCTATTTCAAGTTGCCATGCATCAAGTAATCCTAAGATCAAATTACTCTATTTCAAGTTACCCTGTATCTTGTAACCCTATATAAAGTTACCCTCCCTCTATCAAGTTGCCCTGTATCAAATTATCCTGTATCAAGCTATCCTGTATCAAGTCATCTTGTCTCAAGTGACCATGTATCAAGAAAGCATGTATCACGTTAAAAAATGAAGTAAGTTTTCCCACAGTTGGTGCGTCAGCCTTTTTTATACATTTTCTAAGTTTGCGTTGAGTCGTGGTTTTTTTCGTATTGCTGCAAGTGAAAGTAAAACTGTATTTAATGTTGCCAACAGCACTGCCATGCTGGTGTTGGTGGTGGTGCTGGTTTTAATGTTTTTGCTCTTGTTAGTGCTTTTGACATTAATGATGGTGATAGTGCGGCTTATATTGTCGGTGCTAGTGCTCATAGCGTTGATACAGTTGTAGGGTCTGCAGACGATGCTGCAGCTGTCGCTGTTCTTAATAGTTAATGATGTTATAGCTATTGTTGTTTTGTTGTTATTAATGATGCTGCTGCGTCTGTTCTTGCTGCTACTGACACTGGCGTTACTGCCATTGATGCTGTTGCTGATGGTGATGCTGCTATTCCTGATGATGCTACTGCTTGTGCTGATGGTGCTATGCCTTCTGGTGCTGTTGCTTATGATGCTGTTGCTGATAGCGCTACTGCTGGTGCTGATGGTCTTGTTGCTGATGGTCCTGTTTCTGATGACGCTATTGCTGATGGCGCTGCTGCTTGTGCTGATAGTGCCATGGCTGATGGTGCTGCTTTTGCTGATGGAGCTATTGCTGCCGTCGCAGACGCTGCAGCAGCTACAGCGGAGGCCCAGCTTTAAGGCCGCCCTGCGCTGCCACCACAGCCCGTCTCCTGCGAACTGGGTCACCTCGCGTTGCTGCCTGCCTCTGTGGCGCTGTTCTCTCTGCCGTTCCTCTGAGATACACACAGTTCTCGTGATTACATGCGTTGGAGCTGTTGTGTAGGTTTCTCTGTAACCAGAGCAATGTTTTTTTGTAGCAGGAGTGCAATACAGTTCTCTCTGTAGTATTTGTGCCCAGAGCACAATTTTTTTGTTATGTCTGGAACCAGAGCGCAAGTTTTTTTGTAGCAGGAGTACTGCACAGTTCTCTCTCTGTAGCAGGAGTGCTGCACAGTTCTCTCTCTGTAGCAGGAGCACAGCCCAGTTCTCTCTTAACGAGAAATTACTGCTTTCTTTTGAAGCCGATAGCCGAATTTTGGTCGAAATAGATTCTGCTGTCTAAATATAAAGATTGAATGTTGGCACTCAAAAAGAGGAAGTTCAATCCAATTGAAAAATTGCGGTTTTCTCTGATGCAGAATTTGAAAATTTTCCATGCCGGAAATGAAGTTTACTGCGCCACAAGAAATTGAAAGAAGTTGAGATTTCCTCTAAAAGAGGAGTGCTGTTTTAAACAGCGCGTCTACCATTGCTGTAAAAATGATTGATATTCCCTCTTCAAATAGTCCAGGAAATAACTTTTATTAAATTGTCGAGTTCTGCCCAAAAACTAGAAAGTTAAGACGCACAACGGGATCGAATTCTGGTTTTCGATAGCAACACGGGATTTCATTCAACAGAAACCACCGTGAAATGTGTGTGAATTACAGCCGGCTCTACGGATTTTTTTCAATTTTTTAAGTGCTTATTTGAATTTTCCCATCGTCAATAATAGAGTACAATTTGACTCTCTTGTGCGGTCATTTGAACTTTTGTATAGTCAATAATAGAAAATAATTTGACTCTCTTGAATTGAAAATACTAGAAAATAACGTGACGCTCCTGTATGGCAAATGATATAAAATAACGTGACGCTCCTGTATGGCAAATGATATAAAATAATTTGACGCTCTTGTGTGACAAAAACTATTAAATAATTTTGCGCTTTTGTATGATAAATACAATAAATTAATTTGACGCTCTTGTGTGACAAATACTACAAAATAATTTGACGCTGTCGTATGACAAACACAGGCTCCATGTTAACTTGGTGCCCAACATCGAGGGACGAGGGCACCTGTGGACGCCAGGAGACGATAAGAGTGCAGGGATCAGACATGCACTTGTTGCGTCTATTGTTTCTCGATCACAAAAGGCGTTCCTGAAGGGAAGGATCCGAGCCTCATGAAAAATAATCCTATAAATGTTCTGCAGCAACGGGAAATATTGGGATATTGACCTCAATATTTCTGAAGTGGAGTTAAAAACAAAAAGGATGTGGTGATTATTTTTGAAGGGTTTCTCATCGGCGACGATGGAGAATAAGAGCCTTCAAATTTATTTTAATGCATGCGATTGGTCGTTAATGAAATCCTAATAAATGTTAGCTGACCTTGTTCAAAGACTTAGTTTTTGGCTTTGGAAAAAAATAAGTTACCATTGTTTTTTTTCACAAACAGCCGTTTTGCCATATCACGTCTTCAAGCCGACTCAATCAAAATATTGTTAATTGTGTTTGGTGAGTGAAATGATTATTTTCAAAATTTCATTCGAATCAAGCCCCAGAATCATATATTTTTAGGTATTGTTCAGCTCAATAGCTGCTTATTTTAGTTCCGTTAAGTCTCGACAGGGATATTTTTTAGTCACACCGAATTTTGATGTCAATTCTTTGATCAAATCTGTTCCTCTCCTCGTTTGTTTCTATCATTCCACTTTCGAAGCAAAATTTTTAGATGATTAATGTTCAAAAATGAACCTTCCAGACACCCCTAATCGTCTCACCTAATTTCGTCTCATTTCTCAGTCATACCAAGTCTCAAGTTACACTTTTCTCACCAAATGTCTCACTTCTTAGTCATACCAAGCCTCAGGTTACACTTTTCTCAACAAATGTCTCACTCCTCAGTCATACCAAGTCTCAGGTTACACTTTCCTCTCCAAATGTGGTCCCACTTCTCTGTCATACCAAGTCTCAGGTTACACTTTTCTCACTAAATGTGGTCTCATTACTCTGTCGTACCAAGTCTTAGGTTGAACTTTTCTTACCAAATTTCGCCTCACTTCTCAGTCATACCAAGTCTCAGGTTACACTTTTCAGACCCACAAAAGCGTCAAGTTTCACATCTCAGTCAAACCGAGTCCCCAAATCCCATCTTCCTGTTTAAGTCGTCTCAAAGTCATGCCTCCAGTGCGTTCGCATCATGCCAAGTCTGCGAGTCATGCCTTAGTATCGTCTTGCCAAATCTCTTAGTCATGCTTTCAATCTGCTATCACATCATCTCTAACCCATAAGACATTCTATAGTAAGTATCATACCAAGTCTCTAAGTCATGCCTCTAGTATGTGTCATACAAACTCTCTTAGTCATGCCTCCAGTGTGCGTCACACAAACTCCATTGGTCAGGCCTCCAGTATGTGTTAAACAAACTCTCACAGTCATGCTTCCAGGCTTCGTCAAGCCAAGTTTTCAAGTCATAACTACACTGTGCGTATGCCAAGTTTCCAAGTCATACCTGCAGTGTGTTCATACCAAGTTTCCAAGTCATACTTATAGTGTGCGTATACCAAGTTTCCAAGTCATACCTGCAGTGTGCATCATACCAAGTTTCCAAGTCATACCTGCAGTGTGTTCATACCAAGTTTCCAAGTCATACCCCCAGCGGGCATCATACCAAGTTTCCAAGTCATACCTGCAGTGTTCATACCAAGTTTCGAAGTCATACCCCCAGCGTGCATCATACTAAGTTTCCAAGTCATGCCTATAGTGTGCGCTGTTTCCACCAGTCGGCAGAGCTCGAGCAGGACAAGTTTATGGCCGAGTGCGGAGACGAGGATTGCATTCCTTCCGCCATGACAGCTATATGGCAGTGGCCTCGCTGGCGCAAATACCTGCAACACAATCATATTGGAAGGCTCCTTATCCTGATCACGGCCGACATCTCCTTTCTCTCCTCTGAGGGTAGCATTTCCTGCGTGTGTCCGTGTGGGCCGCCTCATTGCGCCGAGATTTGCGTGTCCCAACTGCAGGCCGTCCCAGAAGTCTTTCGCCTTTCCAAGGTTTTCTCTGAGGTTCTGTAGGAGTTTTCTTTTGTAGGGATTCTCCTCGATGTTCAGAAAAAAGACCCACAATTTTCGGAGAACTATGCTTTTGGAGAGCAATAGAAAATACTTTTCTTGTTTAATTTTGGCGTTCTGATGAATGCATGTTACAGTATACTTTACTCATTGATGCAATCTGTGAGACATTTTATCAGCACATTTCATCAGCAAAAGAAGGCAGTTAGCTTCACTATCTGCCAACTCCTGCTTGGCTTACTAGAGGGAAACTTTTGTGCCTTTTTAGGATGCCTGTCGTAGTTAAAGTGTTTAATCACACTTAAACCAATTTAACCACTTTATTTGAAAACAGTTAGAAGCTTTAAACCAATTTAACCACTTTATTTGAAAACAGTTAGAAGCTTTAGAAAATCGTTTTTGGTAACTGAATTATTCCTCAGAAATGAGGGGCATGAAAGTGTTGTATTTCATTTAGCAACATTCACTCGATACTTATATCAATAAAAACTATCCACGTTTACACAGGAGTAGAAAGGCGAAACTTTCCTATGAGTCTGCTAACACAAACTCAAAAATTACGTTTTTTCATCCCTTTATTGCCCGAAGTTGTTACTAAACATTGTGTAGGGCCCGATCTTTCTTCGTCAGGACGACATGAGGGAAGAAATCAATCGAACTTCAGAATCCCAGCGAGCTATGCTCATGAGATACTGCCATCTTTCTTTATATTTGACGTCATTTCCAATAGCGAGACCTAATGGGTCTGGATTTGGGGCCGTGGAAAGTTTGAAACTCAACTCAGGATCGTAGCGATCTCTTCGTCTGCCAGAAATTCTCGTGAAAGCGACATGAATATTCTGTTAGTTTTACAACTTTCCAGTTTTATGGTGTCCTGTGCCTTTTGAAAAACTATTTTCAAGTCGTTTCTGCCAAAATAACCTGTGGCGAAGTCATATTTATTTATTTTTCGTATAAAGAAACTCTCTCCCTACTCGTTATTACTGGCTGGAAAAGTACGGGATCGTAACATAATTTTCAAAAATTACCATGCGTTCTAATTCACGTATGAAAAAAATCATAAAAGCCATTTTCGCATGTTTACTCTAATCACGATCGTCCTGTCGGTTTGGGGCTGGGTGAAACTGCGTTTGTTGGAGGTACTGAACTCCACTAGTTTCATGCATACACAACTCGGACTCTTCGTAGTTGGAAAATGAAATTTCTTTTTATTTTCTTCAAATTCAAAACGCACAAATTCTTCAAATTCAAGTGGGGTGAACCAAACCGCCAAACCCCGAAAACTGATTCACCGAACCCCTGGAGTTCGATCGAACCCAGGTTAAGAACCATTGGAATAGAGCATTGCGCCGGGACTGGATTTTCGGATGGGTGCCCAAGTCCGGTCTGACGAGACACCAATCCATCACACGCGGGATTTGTCAGTCGAGTTCATTTTTGGCGCAAGTGGAGGCATGTGAAGTGAAAATAGGGGATTAATTTGCAAATGATTCAAGAGAGTATTAAGAAAAATATATCAAATTAAAGAGAGTATATAAAAAAGGATCAGATTAAATAGAGTATTAGGGAAAAAAGATCAGATTAAAGAGAATATCAAGGAAAACGGATCAGATTAAATAGAGTATTAGGGAAGAAGGATAAGATGAATGGAGTATTAAGGAAAAAGAATCAGATTAAAGAGAGTGACGAGAGGAGAATGCGTTTTAACAGACGATTAAGAAAGGGGAATGAATTCAAATGAAATATTAAACAGAAAAAAGATGTTGACATTGAGGACAATAAGAATGAGATTAAATTGTGCATTACGAGAGGGAAATGTCTCGACACAGGCCCCGTAACATTGTTGTCTCAACACAGGCCCCGTAACATTGTTGTCTCAACACAGGCCCCGTAACATTGTTGTCTCAACACAGGCCCCGTAACATTGTTGTCTCGACACAGGCCCCGT